>JAODXP020001407.1:10000-15000 GCA_027497455.2 Sardinella longiceps | reverse complement strand
AAATAAACATAAACTCACACACACATTCTCTTAGGAATTATTTGCAAACACACTAGCACAAATAAACATAAACTCACACACACATTCTCTCAGGAGTTGATGGCAAACACACACTAGCACAAATAAACATAAACTCACACACACGTTCTCTCAGGAATTAATTGAGTTCAAGGTGGGTGACCAACACACACATAGCCACTTTCTCAGGAATTAATTGTCCTCAGGGTGGGAGACCAACAAACACACACACGCACACACACACACACACACATACAGAACGACGTTCTCTCATTGTCTTCAGTGTGGGAGACCAAAACACACACACACACACAAGAATTCAGGGTGGAAGACTAAAACACACACAGACAAGTTGTCTCAGGAATTAAATGGTGTGGGAATGGGAGACCAACATACACACACACACACACACACACACACACACACACACCCCCCCCCCCCCCCCCGAGTCCCGGGAGCCATTATGCAATTTAGCGATCTTTAAGTGCTGTCAACCTGACCTATCTGTGTGTGTGTGTGTGTGTGTGTGTGTTTTTAAGTGCTGCCAACCTGACCTATCTGTGTGTGTGTGTGTGTGTGTGTGTGTGTGTGTGTGTGTGTGTGTCTTTAAGTGCTGCCAACCTGACCTATCTGTCTGCCCTGCAGCACATTCTTCTCTCTCTCTCCCTCCCTTTCTCTCTCTCTCCCTCTCTCTCTCTCTCCCTTTCTCTCTCTCTCCCTTCTCTCTCTCTCTCTCTCTCTCTCTCTCTCTCTCTCTCTCTCTCTCTCTCTCTCTCTCTCTCTCTCTCTCTCTCTCTCTCTATCTCTCGGTCTCAGGTGGTCTCATCTCACCAGTGCTGCACTTGCTTTCATGTTTATTTGTTCATTATTATTTGTCTCTGGATTTAAACTCATTATTTAATAGTAAATCATGTCAGGCTTTAATCATGAATATCAAAACCACTGCCAATGCCCTGCGGCTTTGACTACATTGGCCACCAACCCATTTCCAAACGCTATTGCAAAACAGCAGAACCTGTTTAGCCAACAGTCCCCTCCCAACCCCTGTCTTAGGTTAGTTTTTGTGTTGGTCCTCAGGTTTATGGGGGGAAAACCTTAGAGTCTGGAAATTAACTATTAAAAAGAGTGCACAATGTTCATGTATGGTACTATTAAAAAGAGTGCACAATCTCAATGTACAGTACTATTATGAAGAGTGCACACTCACAGTCTCAGTGTACAGTACTATTATGAAGAGTGCACACTCACAGTCTCAGTGTACAGTACTATTACAAATAGTGCACACTCACAGTCTCAGTGTACAGTACTATTATAAATAGTGCACAGTCTCAGTGTACTATTCAAAAATAGTAGCCTGACAAGCCAGACAATCACAAAATCTACAGTATAGTCTATATATGGCCGCGAGTGATAGACTCTCGGGTAAGACCCTCAGCGTAACTCACAAGCGATTCAAACAACGCTAAGCCTAAGTGACTCCCGGTCCAGGTAGAACGTTGTGATTGGCTAAACACCACGATGCTTGAATACAACCAAGAGTGTTGCGGGCCGTTGCGTTTGGATTTAAACAGCTCAGACACCACCGATGTCTGAGTACAACCTAGAGCGTTGCGTTTGGATTTAAACAGCTCAGACACCACCGATGTCTGAGTACAACCTATGGCTGATGGCTAGACGTACTCACCGAGTAAATTCAATTTGCTGCCACTAGGGTACGTCTAGAGTTCTCAATGTACTATTATAGAGTGCACAATCTCAGTGTACTATTAAAAAGAGTGCACAATCTGCTAAATGCATAAAAGTAAATGTAATGTACTATTATAAAGAGTGCACAATCTCAGTGTACTATTAAAAAAAGAGTGCACAATCTCTGTGTACTATTAAAAAAAGAGTGCACAATCTCAGTGTACTATTAAAAAAAGAGTGCACAATCTCAGTGATCTCTCTCCAAGTGTGAACTGTGAACTAGGACTCCTCTGCTCTTACCATGAACTCCATGCTTTTTTTTTTTTGGCTTGTTTGCTCTTGTTCATAATTCATTTGTTATTAATGTCATTGTTTTGTCATTGGAATGCTATTTGATCTAATAAAATTATATTTTTATTGCCATTTGGCCTGATAGTCTGAGTCAATGCATAGGTTTGAGGTGAGAACATTAAAAGTCTAGAGATGAACAGATTTAAGATCAACATTTCATTCTAATCAGTCATAACAGTTTGGGGCTAAATAATGAACATAGTCCAAGAAAAGAGATTTTAATCAGTGCAAGACCTACAGCTTCATCATTATTATTATTTTTTTAAATTCTTGTAACTTTGTCAGAGATGGTAAGATGCAATTTCAGTTCCCAAAGTTTGTAATGTCAGCAGTTTTTGTTCAAATCTATAGTTTTGGGATTCCCAAAGTGTTAGATTAGCACACACACACACACACACACACACACACACACACACACACACACACACACACACACACACCTGTACATACACAAACAAACAAAAAACAAACAAGATTGTGTTGTTTTACAACTATGCTTTCATTTATACAGTCTTTAGTTTTCCAGTGGGTGCAAATATCTAGCAAAGAAGCACATTGTTGATCACAGGGTCTTCACTGTTCACAGCAGCTCATAACAGAACATGGAATAAATAGTGTGTGTGTGTGTGTGTGTATGTGTGTGTGTGTGTGTGGGAGAGAGAGAAAGAGAGTGGATCTCAGGGCCAAGCAGCACAAATAAACATCAACGCAACAACTCACACACAGCGTACCTATGGAGTGTGTGTGTGTGTGTGTATGAGCGAGTGTATCTCAGGTACACGCGACACAAATAAACACGCAATATAAAACGCACCGACTCACACACCAACGCCAGCGAGAGATAGGAGTGTGGAGGGAACACAGCGTACCTAAGGAGTGTGTGTGTGTGTGTGTGTGTGTGTGTGTGTGTGTGTGTGTTGCAAGCCTGTGGGCGCACTGGGATCCACATAATACTGCGTACCTTGAGGAATGTACCCATAATGCAGTGCTCTACAGCGTTGTCAGCGGCGTCATGATTAGTGTGTGTCCAGCGCAGAGAGCACAGCAGAGCACAGCGCCCCCCTATGGACCCGTGAGGAATTACATTCACTTTCTCACTCCGCTGTACAACACCTCAGCAGAGACACTACTTGTTCACATGGCTCCCTTTTCATTCTGGACTAATCACACACACACACACACACACACACACACACACACACACACACACACACTCTTGCTAAATTATCAGGAGGACCTAAGCAACGAACACAGTCTAAACATACACACGCACGCACACACACACACACACACACACACACACACACACACACACACACACACACACACACACACACAGTGTAAAAGCAGTCCAAGAGGGCCGTTAACTGCATGTGTGTGTGATAGTGTTGTTTCCATGGTGATCTGAGATGTCTGATGTCTGTATTAGCTTGGCCTCCAATGAAACCTAGCCACTGAGTGTGTTTATGTTTACATTTGTTTACATGTTTACAATATTACAACACAAGCATATCATTTCCTTCAATAAAAACATAAATATGGCAGCGTTAACATTAACATTAATATTATTATTAATTAATAAAAAAACTAATCCCATAACAGTACCATAAGCTATTGTCCCAACCTCTCACCCCTCCTTAGCTTCGTGGGAAACCCTGTATGTGTGTGTGTGTGTGTGTGTGTGTGTGTGTGTGTGTGGATGTATATGTCTGATTTATTCCACAAAGAAACTTCTGATGCAGGTGATCCAGCTTTGATGCACCTGCTCTTGCACCTGATCTTGCACCTGTGTGTGTGTGTGTGTGTGTGTGTGTGTGTGTTTGTGTGTGTGTGTGTGTGTGTGTGTGTGTGTGTGTGTCTGTGTCTCTTTAGCAGCGCCACCTACTGGCTGATGAGCTTCATAGCGTGTGTTTGGTGAGTAACAGTAGTGATGCACTATTATTTACAAATGACACAATGTCCTTCAAGGCATAAAATAGGATTGGATTGGACAGGATTGGGAAAGGGGCGGGGCCAGGGAATCTGGAGGGGGCGTGTTCATCTAGTTGAACATGATGGACTCTGGGTCCTGATTGGTCATTTGGGCCATGTGACGCAGGACGTCCTTCTTAGTGATGATTCCCAGGAGTCGCCTGCAGGGGGCAGAGAAGAGGCAGAGAGGAGATTACAGTTTTTCTCTATTGGTTTGGCTCATTTCTTGAAACAGAAATGACATTCTCAAAACTCTAAGGTAATTTGGCATAACACTCTTACAATTCTGCACAACACCATAGCTAACCTGCAAAATCACATTATCTCTCCCAAAACTGTTCACCCATGCTTCCGACTTAATTTCTTTCTCATGTAAAGAGTCAGTGGCACCCAAACTGCAAAGATCCTTCTCAACTGCCAAGCACATTTCTCAAAACAGACTGGACATTCTCCACACTCTTAGTGCTTTTTGCTAAAATAAATTGGATGGTTCAGCAAAACACCATGGATCACCAGCAAAAGCTCATATATCTCCCAAAACAGTTCATCCATGTGTCAAAATGAAGTTTCTTTCTCATTCAAATAGTCTGTGCCCCCAAAATGAATCATCTCTTTTGCATTGTGTGAGCACTACAAGTCAAAATGTTTAGATGTTTTCTCATGTGGCAGAGGACCATTGAAATCCACTCATTTCTCTTAGGCTGTCCTTCACAGTTTGAAGTAAATCATGAAAAGTTTAGAGAAATGTGTTATATTAATTGTGATAAACACTATTCTCACGAAAAAGCTATTTTGAAGCACCAAAATAAAAGGAAGATTTATATTTTGAATGAACAATCTTGCAAAATCAACTTATAAAAAAAATATATAAGGAAAATTAGATTTAGGGTACAGTATTTCAAGAGATTCATATAGTATTCATATAGTATTCAAGGTATTCTACTCTAGACTAATTGAACAGTTGAACATACCAT
>JAODXP020001406.1:0-23706 GCA_027497455.2 Sardinella longiceps | reverse complement strand
CGCAGATTACCGTGGGTGTTTACATTTTAAACCGAGGCATAGAGAACTTTGAATGTGCACATTTACCTTAGATATAAGGTTATATGTATAGCTTGTCTCTACCTAGCTTGTAAGCATGTTTCATCTGAAGTAACGCGAGATGTAGAGAAGTTCACTACTCAGTATGTCGATCTCGCGTTATTTCAGATGAAACACGGCGACGGAAGCTTTTAGACAAGCTGTACATATAACCTTATATCTAAGCTAAATGTGCACTTTCAAAGTTCTGTATGCCTCGGTTTAAATGTAAACACCGACGGGAATCTACAGAATGAAGTTTGGAGTAACTTTGAGCTTTGTCAATGGTGGAAATTATGGAGGTAAGCTACAGTTTTCAACTCACACTATGAGGTGCCCGATCGACTCCAACGTAAAGCCTGTCTGTAGCCAATCGGTTAACTAGCGGTATTCCCGAGAGGAGGGGTTAGGTGCAAGTGAACTATGTGCGACAAGTCCGTGCTTCGATCATTATTTAACATATTTTAGGACAGAATCACACCGGCATTCTCCTTTAAGAGTCCAGGATCAATGTCAAACTTAATCCTAGCCCTAAATCTAACCCATTGATCCAGGGCAACAAGTTTGACATTGATCCTGGACTCTTAATTACTTGGTGATATCAGATCTTCCGGATGACGTGATCTTGACCTGCCATTACGCTGGAACACTAACCAGATCTAGGCCCCTAAGTTGCTAAATCTAAACTCACAGATTTGAATAATAGATAATAAGTGTTTAACTTTTGTTTGGTTTTTGTAATCACATAATACATCATGAATGGAAATAATTCTTGAAAACTGCATAAATAGGCTTAAAGAACAAATTGATGAAATTGAAAGAACAGTTGATGAATTTAGCTGTCAACAAGATAAAATTTTATGAATGACTATAGTTCCTTTTCATTCGCTTTTGCATGCTTGGAGAGAATTAAAAAATATATTGCCTTGCTGTGTCCTTTTATAAGTCAGTTACTTACCTTGTGCATGCAAGACCAACTCCAAATGTAAAGCCCACAGCTGCTACCATGCCCAGAACAAAAAGCACAGCCCTCTGCCATCTAAAACCTTAAACAAATGAGAATAGATAATACAGAGCTCAAAGAGGGTATACCACAGATATCATACCCATTCTAAAATTCTGACTTCTATGACTTGGATAAACGCATAGTCTTGTTTTTGCCCCTTGATTTTCAAACTGGGGTCTGTGTGAAGTTCACTACAATTTAGCCTCTGACTGTTCAAATGGTGTATGGTTAAATCAATGCTGCATGTAAGGGGTCTTTGATTTTTTTTTTCCGCTCCATCAGCAATGGCCTGTAGAAACATTAGTGAGAACATCTGCTTTAGCCTACCTGGCAAAGAGACATCAACTTTAGATGAATTCTGGGAGCCAAATATATTTCTAGCTTCACAATAGTAGCTTCCAGCACTGGTTGTATTAAAAGTGAAGGCGATGGCCTCTCCTGAGTCTACTGCAGTAGTTTCATCTCCAGTCCTTCTGTACCAGGTGTAGTTCTCCACTGGTGGGTTGGCATCACTGCTGCAAGTCAGAGTCACGGTACTGCCAATCAGCAGATCACCAGTGTCATTGAGAGATGCTGATGTACCTTTAGGTGGATCTAAAGTATGAAAAATAGCAACAATTTAGCTATTCATATTCACATTTACGAACTGTTTTAACATACACTTAAAGCAATGCTCCAGAGTCTATAGTTTGTCAAGTAGGCCTACTGTCAGAATGAATAAGAAAGAGAATAGTTGATCAAATGTAGACCAAATGGCAAAACAGCAGCCAACACTCAACAGGGCAAGGGCACTTGTCACCATGCTACTTTGCAGAGTGAAATGAAATAAGCGAGCAAAGGAGCATGAGAACTCATGGGAACAAAGTTGGAAGTCAGTTGTAATCCCACATAAAGCACTTTGAAAAGGTATTTATTTATTTGTTTATTTATTTAATATTACGATACTCACATAGAACATTTAAATGAATAGCTGTAGAATTAACTTCTCCATGACTGTTCTTTCCCTGGCAGACGTAATATCCACTCTGGTCACTACTAATGGCACGGATATTGTAAACCTGCTGTGTTGTCGTTGATATTGTTCTTCTATTAAAATACCAGGTATAGTTCTCCACTGGTGGGTTGGCATCACTGCTGCAGGTCAGAGACACTGAGGTTCCCTCATGAATCTCCCCAGAGGGACTGACTGATGCTGACATGTATTTGGGACCATCTGGCAAATCAGATGAAATCAGATGCAATTTTATAAATATAATAATAACATAAAATTACAAATTTCATATCATATATCAGATTAATTTATGAACTCACACTGAACATCCAGATGAACAGTGGTAGAATTACCAATACCATGTTCGTTCTTCCCCACACAGTAGTAATATCCAGAGTGCCCAGAGGTGATGTTGGGGATTCTGTAAATCTTGTCAGATCCCACCAGAGATGGCGCTGTTTCTCTCCTCTTATACCAGGTGTAGTTCTCCACTGGTGGGTTGGCATCACTGCTGCAGGTCAGAGTTACTGAAGCTCCCTCAAGTATCTCACCAGCAGGACTGATTGAAACAGAGGTGTTCTTTGGAGGGTCTAGCAGCATCGCAAGAGAAAATATTAAATCTTAAATTATAACAATGTCATTAGAAATAATCATAAACACACATATTCTTAACATTTTGAAGGACAGAATGATATGATATTCTCAATTTGGACAAAATTATCATCAACAAAAGCCCATTTTACTATATTAACCATTATTACTTAAAGGATAGCTCCGGAGTAAGTTTAAGCATAGCCGTGTTGCATGAGCCTTCTAACAGCAATATACTGTACCTCGAATGGAATAGAAGAATTTCGAACAGCACAGACCTAACGCTTTACCTATCACTTTACATTGAGTCAACTGTACCTCAGATCTTACTTTTGGTTTCAAATCAGATTCAGAATCAGATTCATTGATTCAGTGTAAAGTGCTTGTTCGCTTCTGCGTTTGCGTTCGGTTCGCTAATTAGTGCACGCTTGCATTTAGCAGGGCTCTGCTTGAATTCACTCCGAAGCACCGCTTTAAGGTAGGGAAAACCATAAAGTCACTAATTAATTTGTCTTGTGTACTTTAAGCATTTTAATGTTTACTATACTCACACATTACATTGAGCTTCACTGGTGGTGATGGATGATCTTCTTGGCCCTCTAATACACAGGAGTAGTTGCCCCCATCCTCAATCCTGATGTTGGGGAGTATCAGGTCATTGCTCTGTGTTTGTCTATCAGCGAGCATCTTCCCATTCCTTTTCCACAATATCTTAGAGTTTCGTCCAAAAATGCAGCGAGTCTTGCAACTCAGTGTCACTCTTCCTCCCTCAATTGCTGGTCCAGAAATCTGGACAATCATGTCTGCAGCATCATGGAAGAAATCAATTAGAATGTGAGATGGCATCCATTATTACCTTATATAGGGACACCAGCGGGCGTTAGCCATTACATAGTATATTTACTGTAAACAACCATAAACATCATAGCCACTGTATGTATTCCAGTGACACATCGACCATCTAATATTCACCATCTACAAGTAAATGACACAACAAGACAATTAACAAAACTGACCCAAAACTAAGGCCTTAGGTTTTTTTTTTTATATGTTTAATGTATTTATTTATTATCTATCAATGAGATGCACTGATGTACTTTATGTATCTGCTTCCAATGGCTACTATCCGTCCTGTCTGTGGTGTCATAATGTCTGTGTTCCTTATTGTCTGACGTGTTGTGAGTTGTGGTCTGATGTGTTTTTACAGTAATGTCCATTATGTGTTGTATATTATATTTTAATGATTTGCCAACTCACTTGACTGCACACCAAATCTATCTCCGGGTACAAATAAAGTTATCTAATCTAATCACATTTTTACCTGTGACTGTGAGGTTAACTTTGGATGATGACGTATGATCCATCCATCCCTTGTTTGTTTCAATCCTGGCCTTGTAAAAAGCTGTATCTGTGACTTTCACATCACTGATTGTCAGTGTGCAGCTTTTCTCTGTGCTACTGTACCGCACTCGCCCCTTGTACTCTGTGATATTTGCAAGGTCATGGGGTAACACTCCCTCGGTGACGTTGATCACCCAGTAGACTTTAGAGATTTTGAGACTGTAGAAGTGAGTGAAAGTGCAGGGCATGACTACTGATGATCCAATCAGAGCGCAGATATGCTCTTGAGCCATAGTCACCTCCCAATTCTGACCTGAAATGTTGAATTTTGTTACAGGGTGGCTACGTTGGGTACATAACTGAGGCATTAAATTCACAGCAAAAAATTTGGTTCCATGATAATCAATGGAAGTGGCTACACCAAACATGACAGAATACTTCTGAAGTAGACACTTCATAGCACATTGTAGCCTTAGCCTTTCTGAAACATCTGACTGGGGATACATGAAATTTTGTAAAATAAAAAATTAAGGATAGGTCCAGTGTGATAAGACCAAAAATACATCATACAAAATGTGAATGTTTTCGTGGGAGCAGAATTTTGACAATTTGTTGATAGTATAGTTATGATCCCACCCGGAAACTGTAACTAGGAAGCGCTCTTCTCTACCCTTCTCTGGCCATGTCTTTGATGACAACAACCCTGCTCAAAGTTCTTGAAATATACTTTCAGTCCTTATCACACCAGACTTCTCATTGAATTAATTGTGAGTCATTATGAATAAATATACAGAACAATATGAAAGGTTATGGGTAAAGCCATTGTGCTTGTCTGTTTTCACACCTTGTGGTGGGCCAACTAGCACCTCCCTGCTGCAATCAGATGTCTAGCTTCTAACCACAGTGGGGGGTTATTCCAAGTAGATGGTTTTGTGGCAAACCTGAGTAAGTTTTGCTACTAATAAACCTGAGAATAGATCATGGAGTCATCATTATCTTCGCTAAAAAAAAATCTAACAAACGGAAAAAAAGGAGCTAAGGGAGCTGGTTAAACCCACAGTTGCACTAATATGTATGAGTAAACATCTGACTGAGTCTGTGTTTCTCTCACAACATAGCCTAAGCACTTCAGTAGCACATCAAGTGAAGTGTTAGCCACAACAACAAAAACAAAAACTGTTTTGGAAACCTATAAGGTTGTTGTCATGAATGAAACAACACAGCTAAATGAGGATACCTGAAATTTGATGAAATAAATAAATAAAAATGGTGACAGTCATTATGAATGACCATACAGACCAACATGATAACTTATAAGTAAGGCCAGATCGTGCTTATCTGACTTCACACCCCCTGCTGAGTCGGGCTGTTGGGCGGGTGGGCCAACTAACACCTCTCTGCAGCAATCACACCTCGAGTCTACGGTCAATAAAACAACAAGTGCAGCAGGAAATGGGGATGTTTCCCCAGACCATTATTATTATTATTATTATTATTATTATTATTATTATTATTATTATTATTATTATTATTATTATTATTATTATTATTATTATTATTATTATCATCATCATAACCATCATAATATAAGATAACAATCATAATAATCATAATAGCAGACCCACAGAAGGTGCAGATTGTTGTCAAATCTAGACTTTTTTTAAAAAAAAAATAAATAACTACAGAAAAGTGTAGGGACCAACCTAATTTGTGTGTAAAATCTTCTTCAGACCAACAAGCTAGCAGAGCTGGTAATACTATACCCACCATTGCACTTTATGCTTACAAGGTTCAAACCTCAAAAGCTCTGGCTAGGTATATTTATTATAGTGTGTTTTTTGTTTTTGTTTACAATGTGTGAAGACCTATGAAAATAGGTTTTTGTGTAGTTGTGTTGTGTTACAGTTCATTTTAACAAAAACATTTTTATTACAGACACTTTACTCTCATATTGTTTTAATTTGATATCTTCTAGAATGTCATAATATATGCCAATTTTGCATAAAAGGTGAAATACTTAAACATGTCAAAGTTTAGCAGACTGCCTCAAACTGCCTGAAAGGCCCTGGACCCCTGACTGTTATGTTATGTACAGTAGGAAAACAACTGACTGAGACCATTTCTTTCACAACTTAATACAAATGACTGCACTTCTTATGAATCTTAATTTATAAATATTTGATTTATTTTGCTGTCTATAAATTAGGCTACTGTAAGTGAGATGCAACAGAAATAAAGATCCTGCAACAGTTAAAAAACAACACTATCCGCCTCAGATGAGCACACTGAAAAACATTTCATCATTCAAGTCATGTCGCATATCTTATTAATGGAATTATTATGGAATATCGGTATGCTACTTACCCTGGGCCTGGGTGATGAAGAGAATGAGTAGAAGAGAGAGAGACAAACATGATGCCATTTCCAAAAACAAGGATACTGTGACCTGTAACTCAGTGAAAAGACTGAGGCCCGTGCGTTTGATTCAGCTTGTGTGTTCAGTAGGCTTTCCTAGTGCAAAACATAATAAACCTATGTAAAATGTTTTAGCATTGAGGTCTTGCTGCAATCAACTCGGATTTAAGATATTGCAGGCGGCTGGGCGACAACACAGAGGGTTGTCTCTTCACCTCAGTCTGTTTGGGCATGAAGAAAAGGTGTGACTTTTTTCATGGTGTGACTTTGTTTGATGTGTTCATTTGTCAACAACTCTCTAGTCTCTCAACTTTCGAGCCAAATATTGCAATGACCATTAATCAACAGTAGAGGGCACAGAGGTCAAAGTGAAGCAGTCCTCTCTCCTGAAATGTGCCACATCCAATCAGAAACCAGAAACAGGCCCTTAATGTCAGCAAACCCTTATCCATCTTTAATAGCCTACCACTGCTCAGGCTGGTAGCCCAGGTGCTTAATTCGAAAAAAAAGTGCTTAGCTCCATGCATTTCAGCCTAGCCAGACAAATGCGGCCCACTGGCTCTGCACATTTCATTTCATTCAACCATAGTCCATAGTCATACAGGAAAGCAGGAAATGAGTTAGAAAATGGGCAACATTAACACCATGCCATGCATTCATATTTCCAAATCGTGAATTTCCAAACCTATAGCGTGAGAAATCACACAATTCCATTCACACACACACACACACACACACACACACACACACACACACACACACACAAAACAAACAAAACAAACAAAACATAACAAAAAAAACGCAGTATAGGAGTCTTACCATTATGCTTCAAAGCCTCTAGAACACAGCTACTGTAGACAAATGGTAGCTAAGCCTTTTTCACTGACAACAGGAATATCACAATAGTTTTACTCAGTCTTTCTTTTTTGAGGTGAGGTTAGCAGGTCAACAAATGAGCCAAGGTGTGACTTTCACATGCAACAAGCAAGTATAGTAGTAACCCCCTATAACACAATCAGTTTCTATTTCAGATATGCTGTACGAGCTACAGCACACAGGTGGACAGAAAGAAACAGATATGAAATCAGCACCAGTCACTGACATATGTAGAGTACACCCCATTTTTCTGTCTTTTTGTTGCCCCTTCATGAGACTGTGGCCTTTTGCTTTTCTGATTTACGTTGTTGTTACATGATTTGACCAGTAGATGGCGCTAGAAGACCAGAAATGAATCTGATGTAGCCTATAAAAGAGAGAACGAAAGTGAAAGGATTGAGGAGAACGATAGGAGAAAAGCACATGCAGTTACGTGTAATGAAGCTGTGAATGGAAAATAAATGTTAAACTTTACCCAGCACACGATTGAGGACATTCCTTTATTCAAGTGTGCAACACATACAGAGTACAGTAGGGCATTTTCTAGCAGGGTCTATAAAATAAATGAATGCCTACCATAAATATAGCCCGATATTATCTCTAAGAAGTGGTTGGACTTTGTACCCCAATGTCTAACACCCACTACAACCCTGTTTCCCTGCTGGCATGGGATTCTTGTTACCAAACTGACAAAAAGCCCACACTACCGTGAAAGAATGTTTTGGCAATTGGGTGTACAGTATATGTACATATACACACACATATGTGTATATCTTTTGTGTGCATTTTCTGTGTCTAGAAAGAGAGTGAGTTATGAATGACCTTGGGATGACACCTTTGGTGAAATAGCCAATAATCACCTCTAGAGGGCTCAGCATCTCATCGGAAGCTCAAAGGTTGCTATTCACACATCATATGAGACAGGCTCCACAGACTATATTCCTTAGAAATTATAACTATTGTTTTGTTCTGTATATCATCTTATTATATGTTCTTCATTATATCTCTAGCTACATGAATGCAAATAATAATAATGATACGTTTTATGTTGAATAAATGTAAAATGTTCTTAAATGTTCTTCAGATTTAAATTTATAGCTATACACACATCTAAATAATCCCTCAAATTTACCAAGAATCTAACAGACTTAGCAAGTTGAATAAACGACTATATTTTGCTTGTTCATGACACAGGTTTCTCTCTCTCTCTCTCTCTCTCTCTCTCTCTCTCTCTCTCTCTCTCTCTCTCTCTCTGTATGTGCTCAGATTCTGTGATCAAAGTACATTTCCTTAACTTGTGTTTCGTGTGCTTGTAGAGACAGCAGCTGAATGCACTAAAAATTTGCAAACTTCTCTGTTGAGGAAAAATGGATGGCGACTCAATTGGTCATACGATCCCCAGAAGGCGATGCAGGTAAATAACATTAATATTTACAAGCTTTCAGGGGTAAATCCCAGGTAAACTGATCCACCTCAAAGCAGTCATAGTGCTCAATCAAGTGGCTTCAATGATTCTAAGAGTTAACATGAGTGAGCACTCTGTAATTTATTGGTGCCAATGATTGAGAGCTCACTCAACCAAAAGGTGTGTTTTAAAGACCTTCAAGAGCTGTCACACAAAAAGAGAACACACATTTATCTCCCTGTCCTGATATTCAATTCTATGTCCTCACAAAATCTGGGCTAAGGGTCGTGACTAAAGTCTTTCAAGTGTCTTTGCACTCAGTTCTGGTTTGAAACGATTGGCTAATCAGCTTCGCTTACTGGATGGGTGTCCGATTTAAACCCTCTCCAGAAGACCGTTCCCAGACCTTGAATATGGATGAACATCCGTATTATGGACGGGCTATGTCAGGCTAATACAATCAGGGGCGGTCCTACCCTTTTTGGTGCCCTGGGCGAACACCTATCTGGTATATATATATATATATATATATATATATATATATATATATATATATATATATAGCCTATATATATAATAACATTAAAATGATGCAGCACACCTCATCATACTATCATGGCCTTGAACAAGAGGATAAAAATAACAAACCAAAAGTATTGCTGCTAATTTCCATTTTTTGCTAAATTCTTATGGTACTTATGGTAGCTATTAGTTTCTCTCTGCATGTCTAGCTGCTACAGCAAAGGAAAAGATCTGAACCCCAAACCCCTCCCCTTTCTTGTGTGTGAGACTTCAGCACTGAAGTCTGAAAGCAGGCAAACCTTTAGGGATTTGGGGTGCTCACTTTCTGCAAATGGGTGATAGACAACTCTTCTGTTCAAATTATACCATAATGTGTAGTGATTTTTTTTTTTGTTTAGTTTTATTTTTTGAACTTTTGGTTATTGGATGGAACTCCAGCAGATAACTAAGCCAAGTTTATAACACCAGATAAAGATATTTCCCTTGTCAAAATGCGAGTCATCTTTACACTGAAATTGAACCCCCTTATTTTCAAGCAAGTACATTAGAAGTGGTACCAATGCATGCGTCTGGTTGTCTACTTTAATTTGATACCAAATACCTCCATTGTAGGCGCAGATATACCCATAATAAAGCTTCCGAAAGACAATGAAGCAAAACCGCTTCACCCGCGGCTGTATTTTTCGGCGCTCGCGTGCGCAAAAAAAAAAAAAAAAACTTCGGGTCCACGATGCCGCCCCCACGACGATGCCGCCCTGGGCGACCACCCATATGGCCTATGCCAGAAACCGCTCCTGAATACAATATAGAGTCATGTTGGCTCTAAATTAAACGCATCTGTTTACACAGAATCTAGTATGGTGCGAGTTCAGCATGAACTAATCACATAAGAATTATTTAGCTTCCCTTCCAAAAGCGGGAAGATAAAGGTGCACATCTGAAGTGAGCATAGACTGTCCACATTTATGCAACACCTAGATCTCACTATAAGAAGACAAAGGTTTCTCCATTATCTGACCTTCCCATATACTAAAAATAATAATAATAATAATAATAATAAAATTACCTAGGCCGTATCCTAATCCGAAATTTGGCATAGATTCTCAATCTCACAGACATTTCAAAAGCAACATTGAACAGATAAAAAAACACCTCTGGCGGGGAAGTTTGACTAGCCTGGCAAATGGCAATCTAAAAATCACAAGTGATATTTAGTCTGGTGACCCACCTATTGCTTCTCTCGTAATGGAAGCATCGTTCACGGTTGTCCAGAGCCTTTTATTGGGCGCTACGAATGTTTATCATAGCGTGTGTACATAGCTCGGAACCAATACCAGAGCCACCATGTGACATAAAATGCAATCGAGGGCTGTGCTAGTCCCTTTTTGTTCTGTAATTGGATACCGAAAGCAGGCGAGAAAATCGGCCATGGTCACCATGCTGCTTTGTAGAGTGAAATGAAATAAGCACGCAAAGGAGCATGGGAACTCCCAGGCTAAAGTTTTGACTACAATTTGACATACATTTTGTTTACTTCCCTCAGAGTTCCAGGAATACATAAAAGAGAGAAAAATATTCGTTTTTGAATTTGATTGTTTCAAGCATTTCTAAAAATACTAAAAAATGTTGTAGGAGATTGCAAATATTATATTTACAAATATACCCAACAATGGATTTCATCAAAATAAGTTAAAATACATCTATTGAAAAAAAAGAAAATAGTTTTATTGAAGAATGCCACTATATCCTTGTTATTGTGATATTTTAAAGGCAGACTTATGACTTTTTACAGTGATGAGAGGATCGGGTTGAACCTCGGGCAGTGCTGTGAGGAGAGCCACAAGAAGGGCCATGAAGAGGGCCTAAAGCAGGGACGTGAGGAGGGCTACCAGGATGGACACAAGCAGGGACGTGAGGAGGGCTTGCAGGATGGGCATGAAGACGGACAAAAGAAGGGCCTTGAGTTTGGCATCCAGTGGGGCTATGAGGAGGGGCACAAGAAGGGCCTTGAAGAGGGCATCCAGTGGGGCCATGAGGACGGGCACAAGAAGGGGCGTGAAGAAGGTTTGAATGTAGGGTAGGTGTTTCCTCACTCTTTTGTTATATTTTTTGTGTGGAGGTAGGTGTAATATTTACAAACAACATTGAGTAAAAGAGGTGTGCTCTCATGAGACACCAAACATCCAGCAAGGCAATAGGTCACAGACACATTAGGCCATTCCATGTGTAACCTGCCCAATAATTGACACAGACTATGTAAAGTGGAACTCTGAACCCACCACCTACAAAACATACACATGCTAGTCGGTCCGGGATTGGAATATGCAGCTAGAACGATATCTACACACAACACACGGCAGCACTTACCTGTCACGCAAGCGGGGGAACCAAACAAAGGCAACGCCTAACCGAGGCAGCACGGCAAATGGCCATAAACAGCCAGTGCCGCCATTATATCCGGGGAGGTTAATTAAGCAGGGCAGGGAATTACACAGGTGAATGAAGGCGACGTTACCCATCCGGTTAAACATGTCAATTTAACCGATGGCAATGCACTTGATATTCCACCATTTGTGCTAATTTTCCACCTTTAATCAACTTGAAAATACTTGTGTAGTCGTTTGTGTCCATGTCCTTTGATTATTATACCTAAATCGTATTTCCATATCAGCACAGAAGATCACGTTCTGTTGTATTTAGGACTCTTTACAACTACAGAGGAGTCAAGTTTTAATTAGCAAAGCTCTCAGAAATCGGAGAAAGGTAAGACTAATAGGACAGATCCTGTCACCTCACTCACGTTAGATGCAGGGGCGCTGTATCTGACGTGAGTGAGGTTACAGATCCTGCCCTGCATTCCGATGTTGTGTTCCAAATTGCGTTACAGGGCGTTCACACTGCATTCGTCCGTTGACAGATCCCATTGACTTTGAATGGAGCTTTCGCGAAATGCATTGTGGGTCCGTCCGTCAAAACAGCTCCGTTGCGTCCGTCAAAAAGTTAAAAAATGTTCAACTTTTTAGCTGGCGATGGATCTGTCAAACCAATAGGGATTGAGAGAATTGACTCCCCCTCCATCAGACCCCTCCTCCATCGTCCGTCAATGGACGGATGCAGTGTGAACGTAAGGTGGGTACATCTGGAAATTCAAACAGCATTACTACTCCACAGCCTCCAAGCTTCACTACCCTACTGGCTTTATTGTTCCATTGCTGCCCATTGTTGCCATTTGGCAACATACCTAAATTACTGGATAAAAAACATTATCATGTTATCAAACTAGTTTGAATGAAGAAAATTGTCTGAAACTAGTTCCAGATGCTTTCGTTTTTTTTTATACTATACAGTATGTGAAAAACAAGCATTTGACTGCGTGACAGCTTTTTATTAAGTTAAAGAAAGGGGGGATACATGCCTTTTGGTATGCACACCACAATAAATGAGGGAGAAGCATACCTGTGGTCACTGTAAAGAAAATCCAGTATGTAGAGGTTACAAGTTGTGTATAATGATGCACACAGAAGACCCCCAGAGGTGACAGTGCTAGCCAGATATTTGAATCAGTTGGAGTGAACACACTCAAGGTGCTTTTAAGAAATATGATTTTCAAGTTTATGTGTCATCTGCGCGAATCCTCCAACTTCATCAATACCTTATCAGACCCTATAGTGAGCTGAGGGTACTTTATACAAGACTGAGGGAGCACGGGTTGAAATTTCTGTAGGTATATTTGTATGTATATGGTGTTTTTAGTATTTTTTCATCTGTCTTCTGTTCTGTGTGATCTGGACATGAATCTGTAAATAAACTGGATGAATAAACTGAATTGTAAATAAACTGAATTGATTGGTTCATCAACAGTGTGAAGGACTTGAGAAGGGTCTGATGTTGTGATGTCATCAAATCATGCATTATTGCAAATATGATACCAATATGTGTATATGTTTAGTTTTAAATGTCAGGAACAGGCAAAAAAATGGTATGTTGCCAAATGTTTTGTTGTGTAAGGGTTATCACAATGTATTTGGAATTCACATTCATAAAACATTTCCAAAAACATATTGCAGAGTTATATTGTGCATCATCGTGGGTCTCTTCCTATGGTGGAGGGACCAAAACAAGTTTCAAGAGGGCCTTAAGCAGGGTCGTTTGGAGGGTAGGTGTCTCTTACTCTTTTATGTTTTTTTTTTTTTTTTTGTGTGTGTGTAGGTAATACATTAAACATTGAGTAACAGAGGTATGCTTTCATGAAACACACTAATTAATAATGAGAGTGCATTACCTGTGTTGCCTGACAAGACACAGATGGGTGTCACATCTAGTGGGTGTCACAGCACAACTTTGTTCATGTTGCGTTCCCTCCCCTATACAGTGGGGATTGAGATGAAAGTTTAGAATATCACTGATCTAATGGGGTCAATTTGTTTATAAACTCACAGATGAACTGTTGTAGCCTGAAGGATGTTCATCGGTATCCATGGTCAGGGGACGGTCTTCTGGGGAGGGTTTACATCGGTAAAGAGACAACAGGCCAATAAGCAAAGCTGATTAGACGAGCTATCCAATCGTTTAAAACCAGAACTGAATACCCTCCCCCTGCCCTATAATCGCGTCAGGTTAAAGAACTTCCAGACCATGAATACGGATGAACAGCAGTATTATGGACGGGTTATAACAGGCTAGAAATGTTGGGCCTTAAATATGGTCCCTGAACATGTGTTATGATGCTCTAGAGCCTAACCTTTTTCAGCAAGGGAGGCATAGTAACAGAAAACACAAGGCAAGTTGTTATCTGTTTTTGAATTTTACCATTTTATGCAGGAGAGCCCAAATCTAAAAAAATACAGAATATGGAAATATTTTGGATTCTAGGTCCTAGGTACAGTAGCCCGTAGTATGAAGTATGAAGCGGATGGTCAGGTACATTTTTTGTCTAAAACAGAATGACATGACATTGATTATGATTTAAAGGTCCACTATAAAACAAGTCAATGCTCTCTGAGCTCCACTGAACATGTTCAGGTTTGTTGAAAAATACCTTTCAGATTAGGAATTTATGCCTCTCTGGTTCAGAACGGGCTAAATTACTAGGGCAAATGAACTGTCCCATTCCAGAAGTGTGTGTGTGTGTGGGGGGGCACTAGACAGCACCAGAGGATCTGGGCTCGGGTGCAACATCACAGAAAAGACCCCCCCCCCCCAAAATCAGCGCGCGCACACACACACACACATTAGCAGCACATGCACAGAGCCCGGCGACACAACCCAAAGCCTACAGCCACGGTGGGCTGGAATCTACGTGTATGGGCGATATCGCAGTGTGATACTGCAGTGTGTGTGTGTGTGTGTGTGTGGTCACTGATGCATTGTATGTATAAGTGTTTGCTGTACGAGTGTGTACGGATGCTGAATGTGTGTGTGGTCACTGTTGGTGTGTGTCAGTTGTCCCTCTCCATGTTATAATGAAGATGTTTCTTTCTTCTCCTCTTGTCTGCAGATACCTATGAACTTACACTGGACCCAAACACAGCACATAAACTTCTCTCTCTCTCTGAAGGGAACAGAAAGGCGTCAGTTGTGAGTGAGTGGCAGCCGTATCCTGACCACCCAGAGAGATTTAGCTACTGGTGTCATGTGTTGTGTACACAGGGTCTGTCTGGACAGCGCTACTGGGAGGTTGAGTGGAGTGGGGAGGCCGTTTGGATAGGCGTGGCATATAAAAGCATGAAGAGGAAAGGGGAAGGTGATGACAGCTCTCTGGGAAAGAATGCCATGTCCTGGGAATTGTGGTGCACAAATAACTGTCATTATGCCTGGCACAATGAAAATGAGACTGTCATAACTGCCCCCTCCTCCAGCTCCAGAAGAGTAGGAGTTTACCTGGACTGGCCAGCCGGCACTCTGTCCTTCTACAGCATCTCCTCTGATAAGCTCATCCACCTGCACACATTCCACCACAGATTCACTGAGCCCCTCTATCCAGGGTTTGGGTTTGATGAGGACACTTCAGTGTCACTCTCTTCATCTCCCTCTTTTTTCTCTTGCTCTTAGTCTTTCACTGTTTTCTCCTAGACCACTGTTTTCAATTTATTTCAATAAGGTGCCAGATTTCTAGAGACTTCCAGGCGAAAAACACAGTCACACACACACACACACACATGGACACGCACGCACGTACACACACACACACACACACACACACACACACATAACATAATATGGAGCTGTGAGTGTGTCCACTGGATGAGTTTCAAAGTTATAATTAAGGGTGGGGATAAAACACACACATAAGGTATCAATTTATGTATATGAATATTGATGATTTAACAAACCATCACAGAGATGACTATCCCCAACAAGCTAATTCCACTTGCAAACAGAACAATTTCTTTTTCCTATGCAGGAAAGTCATTCATTCTAATGATGGCAAAGCAAGGCTTCATGAGTTAATGAGGCTTTCCAGTGCAAAGGCTCACCAAAAAGGCTCACCTAAATTAGCCTATAGTAGATGTAGGCTCTGTTTTGTGTGAATGGGTCACGCTTCGCTAACCTTGACTTCGCTAATCTTTTCTTGTTTAGCTCTTTGGCTTGACTCCAGTTGAAGAGTTAATTTGCAAAAGCCTCTTAAAGCCACTTGGAATTAATTTGCAAAAATATTCTATGTAATTTTGATGAACTCTGTTATCCTTCCAATTCCAATACTTAAACGCAATACTTCTTATGAAACTAGTGTAACAAACTGCAATAGACTATACTAATATAATTTGTACTACTACTACTACTTATACTACTACAATAATAGCCTAATAATAATAATAATAATAATAATAATAATAATAATAATAATAATAATATCAGGGTATGAATCAGAGAGTGTGTTGGCCTATATTTGTGTATGTGTGTGGATACATGTGGTTTTCTGTAAATAAGAAATAAAGAATGTTTAGTACTGTGTTGCTAAATAATCTGTTCATAATGTGTTGTGAAATAATCTGTTCATAATAAACACTGCAAACCTATGAATCAATTAAATAGATACATCTGCATGCACATAATTAGTAATAGCATAATTACATAATTAGTAATAGCATAATTACATAATTAGTAGCATAATTACAAATACAGCATTAACAATAGTGATAAATTGCTGTTCAAAGCACTAAATAACACTGAGAATCTTCTGTAATGCTCTGCTATTGAGACTAATGTAAAAAAAAAAAAACACTGCTGTTACACAGCTCTAAGACCACAAGTGGGAACACTAAATAAACTCAGAAGCCGACAGAAACCAATGCCACAAACAGCATGGTAAATTGCACTTCAGAATGCTCAAAAAAAGCTCGATTACGAGCATAAGATTTGGATTTACGCAAAGAAAAAAAAAATCCCTTTTCAACATATTTATTTTGTATACCATGTTTAATGATTTAAATAATGGGCTGAAAATACTGATAACACCATCTCTGGAAATAGTTTGATTGAATTCTCAGCTCTGCCGTTTATGTCTCAAACATTCTATTCAAAGATTCCCGTAGGCTTTAGTTCACCAATCAATCTGACATTACACTACAAAATGTGCAATCATTAGCATGAAATGTTGTCTAAGTAGTTGTCATTAAGCTACGTTTGCAACATGTGCAGTAACAATCAGCATCACAAGCCAACGCACGCACAAACTGCCTCTCACAAACACCAAAAGTCAACTCAATACGCAGACGAGGATCTGACGCCTTTTCAGCGGGAGCAACACTCGAAATGAGCCACTGACATGCACACAGAATGTGAGGTCTCATTTTTGGTCGGTCACGTGCTTTTTAAGGAAAGGAGACAGACCTCGAACGAGGTTCCATGAGGATCGCCCCTTTTGCTCAGAATCTCGTTCGTAGCCTCGCTTCAAAGGTCACATCATTTTCATTCACATCTTGATTGTAATGAGTCATATTTCATCAGTGATGTTCACAAGTCATTTTTTCCAAGTCCAAGTCAAGTCTCAAGTCTTTGTACTCAAGTCCAAGTCAAGTCCCAAGTCCTGAGGCGCAATGCCAAGTCAAGTCTCAAGTCAAGTCTGAAGTCTTCTCCCCAAGTCGAGCCTTTTTGAATCTTGGAAAAAAAATTCCCTTTGACAGGGTGAGGGTGGATATAATTATGCACACAATCTGCTATTGACAAATCAGCTGTAATGTTAGACCTGAGAAAATTTAGAATGCAGTTGTATGCATGAGTTACATTGCACCTAAGAAGAAATATTGTGCTTATGCTTTCCCATAACAAACATCAGAAAAAAACTAAATAATGAAATTAACACTTCTGTGAAATAAACATTGTTCACGAGTCACAAGGCTCAAGTCCGAGTCAAGTCTCAAGTCATTGAGGGCAAGTCCAAGTCAAGTCTGAAGTCTCCAGAATGAGCGACTTAAGTCAAGTCCAAGTCTCAAGTCCAAGTCCCCATCACTGTATTTCATACAATATCATTAGTCCACACTATGCACCCGTATGGTGGAGCAAGTTCAGAATAAACCAATCTCACAAGATCAGTTTATTTGTAGCTTCCCTTTCAAATGAGGGGAGACACAAGTGCACAACTGAAGTGAGCACAGACTGCACAGCCTGGTGTCGCACCTGACCATGAGCAGTCAACTTCACATTGAGCTCAATAGAAAGTAATATTATGATTCCAAATTCTCCTTCATATTTTGAGAACAGGCTTCTCAATTATCCTTACCATATCCTGAAAATCAACAAATGACCTAAGCAGTATCCGAAGTCTGAATTTGGCATACATTTTCAATCTTGCCTACATTTGAGAAGCCACATTGAACAGACCATTTGACATTTATCTTATTTAAATCCGAGTTGATTGCAGTAAGACCTCAATGCTAAAATATTTTACATAGTTTTATTCTGCTTTGCACTAGGAAAGCCTACAGAACACACAAGCTGAATCAAACTCATGGGCCTCGGCGTCCTTACTGAGTTACAGTTTTACTCAGTTTGGTGAAGTTATCAGATCAACAAATGGGTAACACTTTGCGGTAAGGGTACATGAATTATCATGAATGCATGCATGATTTCATTCATGATTCATTCGTGATTCATGCATTACTTCATCTCTGAATATCTAGTGACTCATCAGGTATTAGCATGAATTCATTGTTTATCATTAATGACCTCCTGCTGAAATAGCAGATGATCTTAAGCATTAATTACTCTGGGTACATCATCATGAGTCATGACTAATTACACATGATCATGATGTTTTTTGTTCAAAAGAATTTGATATAATTTGATATAATAAAAGTACTTATTTAGCCTACTTTGGCCTAGTTCCTCATATCTATCCCATACGTCAAGTAAATTTTACCAAACACTGAAAAATATCAAGTCATGTCACATATCTTATTAATGGAATTCTTATGGGATATCGGTATGCTACTTACCCTGGGCCTGGGTGATGAAGAGGATGAGTAGAAGAGAGAGAGACAAACATGGTGCCATTTCCAAAAACACAGACACTATGCTGCCCTCGCGCTGCGTACCAAGCTTGCAGAACTAGACAGCTAGCTAACACTTGAATGGTGGTTGAATAAATCCAGGAGGCAAATCTTTCCTTTCTTGCATTTACTGGTATATTCGGTGCACTCATTCGTTACAAAGATTGCACTTTTTTTTTGTTTTGTAAAACTGTAACAAATACAGAAATAAAGAAACATAAATTTCACATAAAAATACATTCAGAAGTATCTGCTTCAATATCCTACACGGATGTCACGAGAGCTAGCATGACTGAATTAGCCGCTAAGTTACACAAACTTAAATCACTTGTAGAGCTAGAAAACCTAATAATCTGGAGCAGTTCTAGCAGAAAATCATATTCTAAGATAATTATATTCACTTACAGACAAATATGTCCAAGGCTCGAGTGTATTTCAGACTTCGGTAGCAGCATACAAAAACGTGGCTTCCTTCACTTAGAAAACTTTAGAACTAAACAACTCTGTGGAAGCGTAACTTACGTTACTAGCGTAATTTCGCTTTAGCCACAAGGTGGCAGTATTTACTCAACTAATTCAGAGCCGTATATAGAGAGAGTTCGGACAACTCGAATCATGGACCCATGTTTGCTACCAACGGCAAAGGATTCTACTCAGCTGGCAGATGGGCCGGAATACGGTTGCATTGAAATCGCTAATTTTACAATACTTAGAAAGCTCGACACAACATCACACGTTGTTTGTAGCTTTAAGAGGGTCCGTACACATTATCTTGATCATTGAAAAATTGTTTCGTAGAGAAGGAGCTTACATACAAGACGTTTTTGGTAGCACATGTCCTCCGAGTTTTTTTCTTAGGTCCAGTAACAAGCGGTGTTTTAGCACAACTTTGTGTACACTAACAAAGTTCTTCAAACTGATCACATTCATGTGTAGACGCGTTGGTAATACTGTGGGTAAAGTTTCATGGTGTTTTGGTGGTTTAAAACGGCGATTATGGCATTTATTGTGATCATAACTGCCCAAGTGCTCCCATTAACGTTAGTGAATTGACGAAAATATCTGCTACCTAAATGGCACTTCGTCGTAGGCTACATTAAAACAATAACGTAGTTTACATTTTGCCAACAGCTTGGCTTAATAACATCACACGTTGTTTGTAGCTTTACAAGGGTCCCTACACATTAACTTGATAATTGAAAAATTATTTATACAATTGAGGTTATGTACAAGACGTTTTTGGTAGCGCACATCCTCCACATTGTTGCGTTTGGTCCAGTAACAAGGGGTGTTTTAGCACAACTTTGTGTACACTAAAAATGTTCACATTGATAACATTCATGTGTAGAAACGTTGGTTATACTATGGGTGAAGTTGCATGATGTTTTGTTGGTTTAAAACTGTCATCACGACATTTATTGTGATCATAACTGCCCAAGTGCTCCCATTAACGTTAGTGAATTGACGAAAACATGTGATCTTTAAATGGCGCTTCGTCGAAGCCTGTAGGGCAGGCTATAGGTTTGACATTGCCACATTAAAACAATAACGTAGTTTACATTTTGCCAACAGCTTGGCTTAATCCACAGTCCATCACCTAAGCCTAATCGAGTCACGGAGATGCTTTTCTCTTGTCATCCACTAGCGATATTGGATAATTTTCCAACATGCAGTAGGCTAGCAGAGCAACTGAAGTTGGGATAATGAAGTTGATATCTACATCGTCGAAGTGACATAATTCCTGTTTTTCACACAAGCATCCGAGTTATTGATGACAATTAAGTTTAGAAGAGCCAAGTTAAGTCAGCTGTTTTTTTTTTTTTTCTAGACGTAGGTACATAGATAAAGTTAAAAGTACCACATTTTAACTTGCTAACGTTAGCACAGGGGGCTGGGGTAGGCAACTTCACTGATGCAGTGGTGAGTTTTTGAGGGCATATAACCAAGGCTTTATTAATGATGTTGTGAGCTAATCTTTCCAGTTTCAATTCTTAACAAGTTTCAAAGACAAAAAGAAATTAATTATAAATAATATTACCTTATAACCTGCTCGTTCACATAGGCTACTCCTCATCCAGTTCTTCCTTCTAACATAACCTCGCAATTTGTGGTCATGAGGGAAACTTTTTCTCCTTTCCCGGTCTTGTACTGAGGCCATAAGCAGGACCATTTGTATAATTTAATGATATACTGAACTTCATTATCCGATATCTGTCATTCCCTAATGGGAGTCCCTGCGTGAATTGGTAGCAAACATGGAGTCCATAAAACACGTGACAAGCTCACAACCAATCAGCGTAGTGAATAGCTTGAACGTTCGAGTCCTTTGTTGTCCGAACTCTCTCTATATACGGCTCTGAACTAATTTAAACTAGATCAGTTTACCTGAATTCACATTTTATTTATGGAAGGCAGAATAGACACTGTGACCTGTAACTCAGTGAAAAGACTGAGGCCCGTGAGTTTGAATCAGCTTGTGTGTTCAGTAAGCTTTCCTAGAAACAAAATAAACCTATGTAAAATATTTCAGCACTGAGGTCTTACTGCAATCAAGTCAGATTTGCAGGCGGCTGGGCGACAACACAGAGAGGGTTGTCTCCACCTCAGTCTGTTTGGGCGAGAAGAAAAGGTGTGACTTTTTTTCATGGTGTGACTTTGTGTGATGTGTTCATTTGTCAACAACTCTCTAGTCTCTCAACTGTCAAGACAAATATTGCAACGACCATTAATCAACAGTAGAGGGCACTGAGGTCAAATTGAAGCAGTCCTCTCTCCTGAAATGTGCCTCATCCAATCAGAAACCAGAACCAGGCCCTTAAAGGTGCCATGCCACACCACTACAGGGTATTTAAATTGTTCTTTGAGGTCTACAAATAGGGTATGCGACTTCACTTAGACTGAGAACGGCCCAAAGAGACCGTAATTAGATCGTTTGCAGAGTGTAGGAATAGCCTTCGAAAATTTCATGCGGTTCTTCCGGGTTTTTTTCCACTGTGATAATGGGCTGTGCTCTGATTCGCTGCTGAAGCTCGACGTTGTAAAGCACATGGGCTGAATATTTACATTAGTTTTAATTGTGAATTGCGAGGTATGAAAAAAAAAAACCTTGGAATATTATCATGAAACCGAGAAAGAGGATATCTGCACCAACCTAGCTTGCAGATTGTAAACAGCCACTAGGGCTGCAACTAACGACTATTTTGGTAGTCGACTAATCTTTAGATCAATTTTTCGATTAGTCACCGATTATCGATTATTCTTTTAGTTTTTAGTAGAGTTAAATATTGTTTTGATTTTATTCAAAATCACCCTAAAGAGTACTTAAATCAGGGGGAAAAGCCAAAAACAATTATTATTATTATTATTATTGTTGTTGTTGTTGTTGTTATAATATTATCATCATCATCTTTACAAATTGAGCATTGTGTTTATTTGCAACCACCATCACATGCAGTGTTTCCAGTAGCCTGACTGTAAAAGCCTATATGTAGCAAAAATGGCTTGCCATAGGCACACACACGTCTTCTTGTTTTGGGGAGCAAAAAACGGTAAAAAGATATTTTTCTCTTTCAAGGTTGTCAGAGTGTCCACACACGCTTCATCATGAAATAGGACTTATTCCTCATTCCACACGAGTTTTGCATGCTTAAGATGTTACATTCTGGGATTTTGGAAGACTATAAGATTGTTTAGCTGTTCAGTCTTGTTTACTTTGAGTGGTAACGTTACTGTCAGAGCAAGTGAACTTGCGATCGCTAAGCTAGGCTACTTGCGCCTATCGTTTGCCCCTTGGGAATCACAGTGTTAAGGTATGTTTTTACTTGTGGTTGAAAATTAAATAGCCTAGATCAAAGAAAACTTTAACAAGAAAACCCTTTCAGTTTCTAGCATATTAGCGAGCTAGGTGCTTTGCTCATGTTTAAAACTTTTAGCTTAATGAAGGCTACCGGCAGGCTTTGCTGTTCAGCAGAGTTGCAGAGACGCAATCTGCATTGCTTCTGATGCATAGGCTAATGTTGAAATTGTGCTTTCTGAAGCAGCAGCAAAATCCAAAAGTTTATTTTTGCCTGATAATAGATTTGAGATAATAGCGGTCTCAAGTTTACGAGCTATTTACGAGCAGTCTTGCCTCAAATTGACCCAGGGCTTTTTTCATCATTTATGTTTATTGCAGGTATCTTAGTGGAAAGATGAGGTTACTGCCCCCAACACTTCCGGCAGGGAATTGCAGTGTTCTAAAGAGTCGAGTGAAATCTTTCAGGTCGTCTCTGCATTAGTGAAAATCAACTTTTAACATGCAAATTATATGTAGCCTCATAAATATGACGACTAGGCGACTACAAGATTTTGCGTCGACTACGTTTTATAATCGACGTCGTCGACGTATTCGACTAATCGTTGCAGCCCTAACAGCCACTTTGCAAAGGTAAGCTTACTACATAGTCAGGATGTCACAGTAGCCAACATAATCAGATACTTATTGCAAGAGTAGCCGACTGTTTGCCTATCCAGTCAGATTAACGTTACACTTACCAAGACTGTTGAATTCGCCAAGTTGACAAGTTCTTCTCAAAATATACAGGACACTGAATAAATGATGGACTAGCAGGTAGATGAGTTAACAGTTTGCTAAACTCATAGCCAAAGCTAAACTCACTAACGTCTTGATATTCAGTTAAAACTAAAAATAGTTGCCTGTTGCCATTTCATGGATATTCCTTCTTTTTCGCGAGTATTTCAAGGGGCGGGCTTTAGTCAAATACAGGAGAGCATGGATTGGGCGATAATTCTCCTCAGTCAGCCAATGGCTGTAACGTTGTCTATACTACGTAGCACAGACCATGGATTCAAATTGACCTAATTTCTCTCTCTATTTCTTTTAATGGGCTTTTGCCGATAGCGAAGACAGTATTACATTTTCACATGCACGGTGTAACTCGAGGTCATATAGACCTATTCTATACCAAAAGCAACAGGTAAAAACGGTTTTGTGTGCGGGGCACCTTTAATG
>JAODXP020001405.1:0-23332 GCA_027497455.2 Sardinella longiceps | reverse complement strand
GTAGGGTACATATCTGATACGTCTATCTTTAGATGCTAGGATTAGTTCTATAAAAGAAAGTATTACAAAGTTAGTTAGCTCATGTCAAGAATCTTTTAATCACTTTTAAATGTCTATTTTCAATTTTAATTGCATCAGGTGCAGAGATACCAGTGACACTCCTTATTATTTTACTTACTCCTGTCTCATTTGGCAAGGTATTTCAATCCTTCAGTGTGAGAATATCATATATAGCTAAATAGGTATCATGTACTGTATAATGATGCACATACTGTAATAGCACAAGTGAGCAGTGATTGGTCTGTAAACAAATGAGAAGCTGTCATGGGCTATGAAAGAATACAAAACATCTGACCGGTGAACGTTGAACTGCGTTGTTTGGTTTTCAGTGGTCAATATATTTTATTCGTTTTTATTTATTTGTATTTTCATGGTTAAAGACAAAAGAATAACATATACATTGCTATTGCTATACAGCATATTTCACTGTTCACTGGTGTCTGTATATTTTCAACTTGTTTGAAATCTAGTTTAAAAATATACATGCATGTTGGTTACAATTCCAAGTGATTAATACAAATTGTGAAAAAGGGTAGCCTGTGCAGAGAACAGTAGAGTAGATTAGAGTAGAGTAGGTTAGTATGACTCACCCTGAGCAGTTGTGCACTGGCAGAGAAGAGTTAGAAGCAGCCACAGCAATGGAGGAGCCACAGGGGCAGAGAGATGGTAGGGACCAACACCCATGCTGAAGATGGAAGGAGTCAAAACAAATGACTAGTGGAGGCTTAGTTTCACATGTACTTTAAGGACTTCTGGAATTTCTCCCTTTCTCTCTCTCTCTCTCTCTCTCTCTCTCTGTATGGCTTGTTCTCTTTCTTTCTCTAACCTATCCTCTCTTTCTCTAACCTCTATCTCTGGCTGCTTTTCTTTTTCTGTCACTCTTCTTCTTAGTATAGATGCATGAGACTGCAGGCACTAGTCCCCCCCAAACCCCACCACCACATCGGCCCTGTTTCAATCTCACACCCACACAATGAGCATCACCGTAACAAGATGCACTCATATCCAGCACACTCATTCAAAGACAGGCAGGCACACATACACACACACATGATTATGGACATTCAATTCAATATGCATCTCATGCCCTTAGATTCACACACACACACACACCACGTGTGCAAATGAGGCAGTGGTATGGCCTAGTTTGCACTGAGCTACTGTGCTGTGTGTGGTCAGAGCTTCCTCTTGCAGACGCTTTTTTCTTTTCTATCTCTCCAGCCCTCAAGTTATATTTGGTGCTTAGAGTCATCAACAAGTGTGTGTATGTTTTGTGTGTGTGTGAATGTGTGTGTATGTCTGAGCATGTGTGTGTCAATTTGCTTGTGTCTGTAGATGTTTGTCTGATTGAGCACATGTGCTTGTCCATCTCTGTGAACTTATGGAGGCCTGCTTAAGCCCTCCTGCTCTCCTTAACCAGAATAGATTTCACACACACACACACACACACACACACACACACACACACACACACACACACACACACACACACACATAACAACAGTGGTTCTGTTACAGCACATAAACGATGAAAGAATCAAAAATAGGTGATCAAACTACCCTTTTGGTTTAGAGAGCCACACATTGCACAACTCCACAAATAGTGTTAACATAAATTCTGCTTTAAAAGTCTAGTTTGACAGGGCCTTTCCCTTTTGCTTTGAAACTGCATGCATGACACATCCTGCTACCACAACACTTCCATACATATTGTGTTAAAAGCAAAAGAGTATACAGTACTCTTTTATAAATTTGATTTGCTGCAAAATTATTTATTCTTGTGGGCTCTTTTCTAGAAATCTAATCCCCCTATAAAATCCCATGCTTACTACGCATTGGTAGCCTATAGGCCAAATAAACATCTGTAGATATGATAGAACTTTATCAATTCCAGGTAGGTATTGATATGTCTGTGTTTGTGCCTGTCTGTTCACCCAAGCACAACATCCACAAGGATCACAAATACCATCTTCCCCTGTACCGGACATTATGGCAACAGCTCCTTCAGTTGTGATCAACACTGCCATCTTGTGGTGGCCATCCTCACATGTACTGTATGAATTGATGACGAGCTCTCTTTACTGTAAATTCATCCACAGTTACAATAAAGAAACACAAGTGCACTGTAAATTATGTACCGAATGTACATTACACTGGTCAAACACATAGTTGGTTTCTGAGCAGAACGAAGGAAATTTTGTAGGAAATGTGAATGGAAAATTTAAATGCTGACGTGTGTCTTAAGTGACCTATCAGTCAGAGTTTTTTTTTTTAAAAAAAGAGCCTCAGTTGCAATGTGGTGAGACAAGCTTGTGCAGTGGCTCGCTAGCAACACGTAGGTCGTAGAAAATACACAAGTGAAAGTAACATCATGGAAACAAGCACCAGACTGAGTGACCAAATGAGTACATTTAATTTACTTTTATTTACTTAAACAATAACTTTGAAAACTTAGAAAATGTTTAAAATACATACTTTAGACTATTTAAATTTAAATTAAAAATCCCGTTTTCGTGGGGGTACTCAGAACATATAACAAAGACAATACAGCACAAAAACAGTACAACACATACATTCACAGTAGCTACGTCTCTCTCTAACCACCCCTCACCCGAACAAATCCATCTAGGACATACAGTATTGACAAGTAACTCATAGACATGAATATACATTCATGTTGAAATACATACATGCTGTACATACACACACTCATTTATAGCTACACTGCACATACATACATACATACATACATACAAACATACATACATACATGTGTTTTATATTATCATAACTATGTTTTTATATTACTGTGCTCTTTATATTATGCTTTCTATTTCAACATTGGACAAAACTGACAAATGGACAGTGCTTTAATTGTGGATAAAAGTTTGCAGGTTTGTAAAGCTGAAGTGAAAACAATTTGCAAAGGTAGAACATGGTGTCTTTTTGGTGCACTGCGATTTGGGTATTGGAAATTCAGGTAGCCTGTAGAGTATAAGTAAGAATCTCTCAGAGTACAAGACTTGAATGACTTTGGATTTACGTCTATGCTCTTCATCAGTCAGGGGCGGAGGACAGTGCATGAAATGAACATGATTAGACAAAAAAATTAACATGGTTAGAGATCAATGCTAGTGCTCCATCTATAAGATATCAGCAAAGTAGTTTTTCTACTTCAGAGAGAGAGAGAGAGAGAGAGAGAGAGAGAGAGAGAGAGAGAGAGAGAGAGAGTGTAAAATTACTCACAAGACGAGTGTCCATCCATTTCATACAAGCAATTATAATTCACTATGGTTGAGGTCATCTGTTTGGACTGAAAAGGACCAACAATGGAAATGGGTTAGGTATAGAGCATGTAGGCATTAGCTGATGTGTTGGCTGGCTACTTAAATGCTAAAGGGCTTAATATGACTATTTGTCCTCTTAACGTCATGAAAAAAGTATATTCAGAAAAAAATCATGAATCATTGTGCAGGCCATGTACAGATTTTTTTTTTTTTTTTAATTCCACAACTTGAATGTTCTAACACTAGCCTACCATGTTTGCATGTTACTGTAAAACATCACAAAATACTCCTTTCTGTTTTACAATACTAGTTGCTAATTTCATTCAAAATTAACAAACAGTCAAAAACGTCATCATACCTATGTGACTATGTGGTAATTTGGTGACAGTTCATCAGATATCACCTCATGGCCCAGACTTACCCACATGGCGAGTTATAAAGCCACTTCCTGTCCCCAGTGAGTTTGTCACCTCACATTGATAGATGCCATTAAACTTAGAGGACAGGTCTGGGAAGTGCAGTTTGTCCCACTTTGGCTCAACTCCATCAGGCAAGGACTGGCCATCTCTAAGAGAGAGAGAGAAGCACGGTAAGTGGAGAAATCCAGTGTGAGGTTACCAAGTGCTGTGAGAAGGGAAAAGAACAAGAAAATTAGATACATGTATATTAGTGAAAAGTTGGTGTGAATAGTGAAATGGCAGCTGAATGGGGCACAGAAACTAAATTTAAGTTTCATGATGATGTTCTTATTTCCCTAAATTCTTTGGTCTGCCTTCATGTTGCTCTCATGATCCTTGATACTCATACTCACCCATATACTGTGAATATATGATTCGACTTGTTCTAAAGGTAGATACAGTAGCTCCCTCTTGAAACTTATTTTGTTTAACATTTACATTTTGTATGTTTCAAGCCTCTGTTCTTCCTCAGAATTACAAAGAGGTATGACTTTGATTGTTCACCTTGGACATGACTTGAATATGAAATATGGTTTAATAATTCAACAAAGACTGCATCATGACCTAACTTCATGATGCAGTCACTGTATTTGGTCTGATTTCAAGGTTAATCACAATGTTTTAAAACATTTGCTTAGCCTGACCACAAGAGGGTGCCAGTGTAAAACCCATAGCACAATAAGTGAAAGCGAAAGTGAAAGTAAAGTGTTTTAATTTATTATTATTTAATTAAAGATTGGGATAGTATTTTTTTGTGCAGTCCTGCACTGAGACAGATTTTGGAACAGACTTGAGGATATGAAATTATGTGAAGGTATGAAGTAAGGACAGAAAGAGCGGAATGACCAAGAAGGTGTAACAGTCTGGTAGTGAAGGCAAAATGAAGCATTTTCCTTATTGTGCCAAGCAATTTGATCTAACAAGTCATATAACTAGTAAATCACAGTGATTAAGAATGGGGCACTCAACGCATCAATCCTTATTGTCTGCAGCATCAGGTGCTTCTCATCCGGACTAAAAGTTAAGAGGAGGAACTGGTGCACACTGATGAAACACACAAGGTGTCCAAACCCACAGGACACAGGGTGTTGAAACATTAGTATTTTTGTTTGCACTAACAATAAATGGTAAGACTGCAAGGCAAGTTTCATCAGTGTGCTTCCTCCTTTACAGGGGTGACGTAAAAGGGGGGGGGGGGGGGGGGTAATTGAGGAGTGCGGACCTGTATTCAAGGCCACTGCTTGTGTGTAGGGCCCAAAATTTGGTGCTATTTCACAGACAGAAAGACAGACAAACAAACAAACCAACCAACTCTGGCAAAATGTAACCCCCTTGGTGGAGGAAATAAAATAATATTATGTCCACACACATACAAATAAAGTGTAAGATTAGACTATATGGCTCGCAGGCTTTCCTGTAATGCAAATTATCAGCAGGGGTGAACTGAGTTTCCTTTCAACCTCACATCTGTGTTGAAATATCCTGTTCTATCCGGTCCTTCTACTGTAGGTTCACACCAAGATTGACTAAAGTTGCTCAATAAACACAAAATGTCAAAATGTCATCTCAACAGAGCTTGTGAGTCGAACGTTCTAACCACTGAGCTAAAAGACCAGGCCTCCAAGTCAGCAGTTAGAAGTGCCCAAGGAATTGAGTTGTGGGGATTTACACATACTGCCACAAGCTAGCCAAGCTGGTTGGCATCCATTACACTCACCCCTCAAATCCTCACTCACATCAGGGTCACAGCACCTATGTAGCTGGTGGCGGTCCGTACCACACATGGGTCTCGAAACCGCCACCCCGCCAGCTACAACAATCCCCTGCTGTGGAAGTCGGCGCTCTGACCACAGACCTAAAAGCCAAGGCTTCCAACTCAGCAGTTAGAGGCGCCCAAGGAATTGAGTTGTGAGGATTTATACAAACTGCCGCCAGCTAGCCGAGCTAGTTGGCATCCGTTACACAACAAACCAGTCGCTAACCCCTCCCAAACAGTCCTTTACCACATAGAGCGTTGTGATTGGCTAAACACCGCCAACGTCTGAATACAACAGTTCCCTATGGCTCATGGCTAGACCATAGCGCTGAGCAAAACATCAAGACATTATGATTTTCTCTCACAACATAGTTTAAATAAGTTTACCAAAATATTGTTGCGAATATAGTGGTGTTTTTTGTTTATTTATTTGTTTTTTGCTTCTTCCGCTAAATGGCCTAACCATAAACCAAAACCACTGCTATTTTGATAAAGCTGTACAGAGGTTCCCTGTGAAACTCTAGATAATGCACTCCCACACACACTCAACATTTTATTTAAAGGGGCCTATCCTACATCATGGTGATATGAGCCGGTAATAAACACGACATGACACATGGGAAAAGTGCTTTTTAGGCTGTGCTACCTGGAAGGTGCCATTGAGCTGTTTTTACCTACCTACTCCATCTAAAAGCTGTTGGGGGCGGATTGGCCATGGCAACACACTGGTATTCCCTTGGCTCACCTTTTGTTACGATCCTCACGTTCCTCGGAGGATCTGAATACAAAACAATTACAGATAGAGGGAGAGGGGCAGAGAGAGAGAGGCAGAGAGAGAGAGAGGGGGGGGGGGGGGGATTATTCCCATTAAAGTGAGAACATACTATCAAACCAAACTGTTTATAGGCTACTGTTGCCCTCATATTGGACTTTTTGTCAGATGAAGTCAGAGACGGTGAAATAGATTTCCTGTCTGAAGCATTAAGATTTCAAAAAACATAACATTAGCACATGCCGATGTATAAAGGAATGCATTGAATCATGATTAACTCTGGGAATATTAACACACATTAGTCTAACACTGGAAAGCACTGCACAAAATGCGAGTAGCCAAATTATGCATTTACATTTATGACAACCTCAACGTGTTTAACCTTCAAGACGACCACAGATATTGAACAAAATTCTCTCTGATTAAATCCATAACCAAAAAGAAAGAACACGAGGCGTGCGATTTAAAAGGTGTGACTGTGTGCGAGCCGAGGATCAAATTATTTTAAACCGCAAATGGCAGTTACAAGTAGTGAACGATTCTGATGATGATAAAATAAAGTAAGCCAAGTACTCACAGTCCGCATCACATAGAATCAAAGCCAGCAGCAGATGCAGCCCTAATGTAATCGAAGTATGCCTCTGTAAGGACATTTCTGAAACAGCCTCCTGTAAAATTAGAATCTACACAGTTAAAGATAAACAAGCTTGTTAAATTAAATTGATTGCACCGGTTAAAGTTATCGTGCTGGTTAAAGTTACTACACTTTTCATCAGCATATTTGTATAGATTTAAAATTGCGTGTTGGACTTAATTTGCTTACCGTAATCGTGATAGTGCACAAGATTACCCACCAACTTTCTCTGTCCTCGCACTAAAACGATGAAAGCAGAACAGATTACAGAAAGTCGTGTCTACCTCTCAATGAAGTTGGATCTCATATGCGTTCAGCGCTATTAAGAGGACGATAAATGCCAAAGCTATCACTTATTACTATTACTACAGCGTCGTTTATTTTTCAATGGCGGAGGTATATGCGCTCCCAGGCATGGCTCTGCGATTGAAAGTGTAGCCTACTGTCACAACAGTTTACAGCTGTCACCCTTCACCTCACGTTACACTTTTATCGCGTCACCTCACCATCACTTAGCAACTTTTCATTTGAATTGTAGGTCAACATTTCTCGCTATTAGCCAAACTCAGAGGTCGGCAGCCCAAGACACCATTTCGCATTATCCCCTGACGGTGAGACAATTTGAGAATATTGATAATCAGTTTATCCAAAGGCAGCACTCAGCATCACCGCTCCTTGGTGAGGCGCCGTCTCAAGCGACCGTTAACGGTCCGTGTAACGCTTTGCAGTGCTTTGATCCATTTTTAGAATCAACATGGAAAAAATGAAAATTGGGTTCAAAACTTCAATTTTCCATTTATCAGACGACTCAGATAATAGGTAATTGATGCTGTTTGTGTATTTCATTGTTGTTTGTCGGGTGCTTTTGAAAGAGTGGATAGTTGAATTTGATACTAAAGTAAAAATGAGTCAATATTTCAATATTCCATTTCTACGCGTGGTTGAACTGAACCAAGCGCGCTGAGGGATGTCTTGGTTCAGGTAGGCTAAATGAGATGGATGTACAGGAGACCCATAACGTTACAGACCTGACAGAACTACTGGCCCACCATCTGGCTTACCTGCAAACTCTCTAAAACAGAAACCTATGAAGTTGTTGCATGATTTAATATTTTCATGTTTTACCGTGGCCTAGAACACCTCCACCGGCACCGCCCTTACGCTCAATCAATCAGGTGAAGAAACGGTGATGCCGGGTGTTATGCCACCTTGGATATATTTGGGGACGATATAGGAATAAAATTTTGTTTAGACCAGGGTCTCCAACAGGTAGTTCATGAGCTGCTCGCCACCTGAGTAGCTCAAAGAGTCACAGGAAATGTAAATGAATTTCATAACAGCCTAATCACAAAATCTTGATATCTTTACTGCTTTAATGCTCTCTGATTAGAAGTTATGTTGGTAGAGTGCACCAGATTTGGCTATAACTACAGAGATGCAGATGTAGCCTACATTAATAATGTGACAAGAGTAAGTTCGTGAATGACCTCTAGGCTACTTCAAAAGCAAAGCAGACATATCAGCTGAACCGAAACTTCGCATATGGTTACAGCGCAACTGTACACAGTAACCCCCGACCAGGTGGCGAGAAGCTCGAGCTACCTGTTGGAGACCCCTGGTCTAAACAAAATGTTACTTTTATATCGTGACGAAATATAGCCTAGGTGGCATAGGCAACACTCGGCATCACAGTTTCTTTAATGATTGATTGAGCAAAGAGCGAAGTGTTCCAACTTGGCCACGGTGAACATAAATCACAGCAACTTCATAGGCTTTTGTATTAGAAAGTTTGCAGGTTAGCCTGCAGGTGGGCCAGTAGTTCTGTCAGGTCTGTACGTCTCGAGCTGACTTGATAAGTCTATCCATCTCATTTATAGCTAAGGCCTCTCCCTCTACAAAAGACAACTGGCGCTACCTGAACCAAGACATCCCTCTGCGCGCTTGGTTCAGTCCAACCACGGCGAAGAAATAGAAAATTGAAATATTGTCTCATTTTTACTTTGGTGTCAAATTCAACTATCCACTCCCTCAAAAGCAACCATCAAACAACAGTAAAATACACAAAAAGCACCAATTATCTATTATCTGAGTCTGAAAAAAATGGAAAATTGAAGTTTTGGACCCAATTTTCATCTTTTTCATGTGAATTCTAAAAATGGATCAAAGCACTGCAAAGCGTTACACGGACCGTTAACACACAGCTTTACGCATTCAATTCCACATCCCAAGGTCCACTTCCAATGAACTTTTGTAGCCTACTTGTCTGGAAAGTGGATGATTAATTGAATCACAGAACTCTGGCTGGCTTGTGTAGCAGATAAAATTCGGTTGACACTTTGGGTATTTATGAAAACAGGCTTGATCTGCAAATGAAAGAATGATTCCGTCTAAAAAACACTCGCATCACTGTGCCCAGTCCCTGTTTTCCCTTAGAGAAGTGTCTGTTTTCCGAAATCTCCCTGAAGCATTTAAAAATAGCCATTTTCAGTGACTGAAACCAAGTGGTGCAAATCCTCATCCCCTAGAACGAGGCTTGGGTGGTAAAACTTGATGGGATGCCCTTCATCTGCCCAACTTTCCACCTGACCAACAGTAAGAGAGGGGACCAACAGTAGATTTTTGTCCAGCATTGCAGGTCTTATTAACAGGTCTCCTGATAGTTGCCGTTTTAAAAAAAAAAAATAAAAAAATTGAATCACTGTTAAATTTTTAATGGTTAATTGGCCTATAAAGTGTTCCTTCTTCCCCACCTCATCTTTCATATTCTAGTTCTTCATATCGAGACACTTTGGCAGCAAGTATCCTCTACTTCCTGTATTTATTCAACATAGCAGTATTATATCCTTGAACTTTCCTCCAAGATTTTCTACTGATGGATCGTTGTGACAACATGTGACTTTGAAGACATTCTTGTGTGTGTGTGCGTGTGTGTGTGTGAAAGAGAAAAACAGAGAGTATTTGAGCACCTCCAAGTCCAGTATCTCTTGCTGCAAGAGCATTTTTGTAATGTTTGTCTGAAACAACAGATGTGAATCACAGCAAAACCAGTCTGCGAGCTGTCTTTGCCCTCATTTTTTTGTTCATAGATTACCAGTATGTTGTCTGTAATACGATGGTTTCATCGTGTTCACCTCAACAGCTGGGACTCGTAACCCAGCCACTTTATTGAGGTGATGACCAACACTGCTGGTGCTTTCTTCAGGACGGTCACCAGGTGGGTACCCTCTTTCATCATTGTTTCATCAATTAACCCACAACACCTCCAGAGGGCTTGACAGCCAACCCTTGTGATTCCCTCTCTACTTGATGGATTGTTCCAGCACTTGGACGGTTGCAGCCGCAGCAACCTCGATGCAGTCTCTGCTCGTTTAGTGATGCTTGGACAGGGCACTCCACCTGTTTTCATTCATAGATGAGGGGCTGGTACTTCCTAAGCTTCCTCTCATTAACGTCCTTGCATCCTTTCCTCTTCCTTTCCGTCAGCTCAAGAAAAAACACTTGGCTTTGTCGCTCTTGACCAGAGAACGATGTCTGGCCTGAGAGCTGAGATTGTAATATATTCAGATTATACAAACAGGTAGTAACCTGTTTTTTTATAGGATATGAGGTCTATGGGAACGAGAGGTTGGTGGAACTGATGAGAGCAATTGGACAGAGGACTCGGCTTTAAAGACTTGTTAGAAGTGTTGTCTATGTGAACAAGTGTGTGAGCACATTTATTCATGTATATAATCATACTGTACAGTGACCAACTTTTAAATGAGGTTGATGTATCATTAAATGTAAATATTGGCTTCACCAAAAAAATAATGGTAGGCTATCTTTAAAGAATGTCTTTGCCAAAAAGAAGTAATTATACCATTAAGCATTTGTGGATGTTTTGACCCCAATATTGTGCATGTTTTATAACAATGCACTGGAGGAGAGAGAGACGCACCTGGATCATGTATGAATGGTCAGAAGTTTTATTAGTGTGATTCATAGTGCAGTAAAGACAACAAGGACCCAACCCTGTGTACTTCCTATGGTCCAAACAGTCTCCTTTGTGACAATCTTCCATACAAAAACTCTGGAACAGTGGACAGGAGCAATTAAAAGCTCCTCTCTCAAGGACAATGCCTATTTTTGGAGATTGATTTTCTGCCATATTTGATAGTTTGGAACATCATTGAGCACACTAGGAATAGTCCTAAAAGAGATCCAACTGAGTTTGATAGGTATTTTATACTGTGTAGATGTGGGCCATTCCAGATCAAATCTTTAGAGTATGACAAAACCTTATAAAGAGGTGCTCCGGAGTGATTTCAAGCATAGCCCTGCTGAACGAGCCTGCCAAATGCACTAGTTAGCGAGTGAAACAAAAAAGGGAAAAAGATACTGATGAACAAGGATGTGTGTGTGTGTGTGTGTGTGTGTAAGAGATTAGAGTTTGCTAGACTCTAAGGATATGAAAAGGAACGGTCTGAAGGAATTACCATCGGACCAATCATATAATTTATCTGTCTCCACACCCCTAATAAATCCACAAACAATTTCACCCGTTTGCACGGAACTTATGTAATAAGAAAGTGGTGACAAGCACTTACTGTAGCCCATCCCCTGGAGGAAGTATTGTTTTTTATTTTTTTTAAGATATTTTCTGGGCCTTTTGTCTTTGATCAGATAGGACAGTATAGAGATTGACAGGAAGCAAGTGCGAGAAAGAGATGGGGTGGGATCGGGAAATGACCTCGGGTCGTAATACAGCATAGACCGAACGCTAACGCAGAGGCGAACAAGCACTTTACATTGAATCAATGGATCCTCATTATTCGAAATTGAAAGTAAGATCTGAGGTGGCGTTGACTCAAAGTAACGTGTTTCATGTTCGTGTTAGGTCTATGCTGTTCCAAATTCTTTCATTCCATGCAAAATGCATTGCTGTTAGAAGGCTCGTGCAACAGGGCTATGCTTAAACTTACTCCGGAGCTGTCCTTTAAGAACTGAAAAAAGCACTGAAGAGGTTAAGAGAGGGCTTTTGAACAGTTTAAGATGAAAGATGAACATACTGTAGCATGCATGTGCTCCCTACTTTGCATGCATTGCAAAATTTCCAGTGATGAACTGCATTGTATTTTCTATCAGACACTGCAGGCCACCTGCAACTGCAGCTCAGAACACTTGTAGGCTGTATACAGTAGCAGGTTAGACATGTCTGAATAGTATGAGACTGAGCTGTGAAAGCAGAATCGACAGACGAGATATCGTTTCACCATGGATCAAGTTGTACTACATGTAAACTACATAAAAGACATTCAAGACAAGGCAAATTTAGCGCTCACGGAAAGTAAGGAAGGAAGTGCAGTGACCAAGGTGGAACCTTTCTGGATGGGACGGGACAGACAACACAAGACTACAGCACTGGCTATGGAATTAGCAGCAGAGAATGTGGGTACTAAGTTGGTACACTTTTGATGGTTTTATTTCACTATCAAAGAGTAACAAGGGTGTACCAACACAGTTCTTACATATACTGTACTACATGTAGTGTAAAGGCACACGTTATAAAACGGCAGACTGAAGCCGATGAAGACTTTTTACTGGAGCAACGATTGGTTTGTGTACCAAAGTGGTAGTATCTCTTCACAGCTCTGTAGCTTCAATTTGTTGGCCAACATAAGGGCATCCTAAGCATTGATTCACCCACTCTAGACTTGAGAGTGTGTTATGGTGCGGTACTTCCTATCTGATGACAGTAGGGAGAAAGGTGAGTGGAATTGAGCGGCACCATCTGTCTGGTGATGGGAGTTGGGAATGACATGTTGTGACCTCCATAATGCTTGTGGCTTTGTGCCAACAGCGTGTGCCATAGATGTAAGAGGGGACAGAGTCCCCAGTGATGTTTTCAGCTGTCCTCATCATGACACACTGTAGGAGTTTTCAAACTGTGGCAGTGAACAAAACCATGTTGTAATGGCACTGCTGAGGAGCAGAGAGTAGACTTAGGCCCACTGATTACATTTTTTTGTGTCGCCTATCCTAACACCCAGCCCTTCAGAGGCCTTACAACACTCTGTGTGATTTATAAAATATAAATTGACACCGGAGAAATCCGGTGTGAATCAGTCAATTGCCCTACAATTGATGCTACATAGACCAAATAACAAACTGATTTTTAATGTTGACTGAATGGGGTATAGTGAAATTAAACTGAAATTAAGTTGTTATGCCCCACTCACTTAATATAATGTTAGTTGCAGGTTCACTGCTCAGTCTAAGTTGTATCACATTTTCTTATTCTTTACCCTACCTACAGCACTTGGTGAGTCTGAACAACAAGGCTATGGATTGATCCACACTGCATTTCTCCTTTAACATTTATCTTGATGGCTTATCAGTAATACCAATGTAAAATACCAATACACAAACTGATCTGAATATCCGATGGCTCTCAGCCAGCCTTCTCAGACTTCGCTTATTGGATCATTTGAGACTGTCCGCGTGGCTCGTATCACTTCCAAGCGATTCCAATACAGCTGAACACACCGTTTCCCAAACTAGTTCAGCCTCTCTAAGTTTTTCAGATGGCCAAAAGGTATCCCAGTCTGTCTCTGCCTTTGCTTAGCCAGCCTGGATTCCACTGAAGGCCTTATAAAGTAGGGTGACAAAATCAAAAATTGAGGACATATGTAAATGTTAAACAACAAAATAAATAAGCCTGTGTGTGTGCATGCATGTGTGTGTGTGTGTGGAGAGTGCAACGTACATTATAACCATGCCTGTGTTGATGCAGGTCTTGATCAATGGGGAGCGTGTCTATGTTCCCACAGCTCTATGTTACCACAACTCTATGTTCCCACAGCCCTATATTCTCACAATTTCTCACAACTCAGAGGGTTTTTTTTTTCCTTTCTTTCTTCAAATTCAGGTACTATAGTCCCACATTTCTACCCCTGCTTGGTAGACCCCCTATGTAAGTTCAAGCAAGATTCGATCTTTGGTATTATTTGCCCTCAATGGTGCCTTCCAGGTAGTGGGGTTAGGTTTAGGGTAAGAGTAAGGTTATTTTATGTTGTGCTGCCTAGATTAATATTCACAATGAAAACGATCTTCATCCACTCTCGTTTTAAGAACTTTTTGCATCCACAATTCACAACGATTTTATATTCATCCACCTCAGCGATCATTTTTGGAATCGACCCCAGCAATCATTTTTTGGAGTCGTTTTCAGTTGCAGAACCCTCCATTCTAATGTGAACAGAAGGGCTAACTGGATAAATATTACCTGTGTTGGTGTGAACATGCCCTTATCGGAACATATTGCTGTGGGAAAATAGGGCCTAATTTCCAAAACTTCTGTGAAAAACAAAAATTCCTAACAAATGTGGGAACATAGGGCTATGGGAACATAGAGCTGACCCCGATCAGTGCAGTAAAAGTGCCAAAGGACATGCCGTAGTCAATCATGCATGCTGCTGTTTTGAAGTAGAGCATGATGCTTGTGTATTTACTCAACACTAGTTGTAGGTTACACTAGTGCCGACTGACCTTTTACAGAATACAATGTGGTTTGTTTTGTTTATGTCTGCCATCGTGTGTTAGGCCAGGATCTACACCTGAATTGAGGATGGGGCCAGGACCAAGCATTCTTGTTTTTATTATTGCATATCAGCATCCTTTAATTATTAAATTATTTTGATTTCATTGCTCCCTGAGGCTTCCTGGTTGAACTGAGAGTAGATGGCGAACACTGATGAATGGAAAGATGCTATTATTTTGGTATATGGGAGTCTGAAGGCAGAAAATACTTGATGCGTGTCATTTGGTAACTGTAAAAAGCTTTTCATAATGAGGCATAAACAGGAGTTTGTCATGTCAGTGCTATTGTCCAGGCTTTCAAGTTAGACATACTGTATCATAGACTAGAGTCAGAATAGAGACTTTCTATTGCAAAAGGAGAATGTCAATGTCATGCACAAACAAAAAGAGCATGTAGCATATACCTACCTACTAATAGCCAAAATTAATATTTAATATTAACATTATTGGTGATGAATGAAGGAAAGATGTTGGCTATGATTTTGGTTGCAGAGTTTTATAGGCAGTTAATACTTAATGGGTGTCAGTGGTAGCCTTCAATAATGGGAAAGTATAAAGAGTCTTTTATAATGGGGAAGCTAGATGATAAAGCATGACCAGAATGGAAGTTCTCATATCAGTTAGGCCTAACTCTTTTGAAGTGGTGTTATCTTCTCTACATCTGTGTTTCTGTCTGTCTGTACAAAATAACTCAAAATGTTAACAGATTTAGATGTAATTTTTGACAACGTGTGTATTGTGACAAGTAACAGCTAGTTACATTTTAGTAGTGATCAGTGATCCAGAACACCATCTGGAATTTATATTGTGTCTGTGGCCACATTGCCTTGGTGGAAGTCTGTGCTTTCTGAGTGTGTTTCTTGTTCTTTTTTTCTGTGGCTGAACAGACAATATTGAATACTCCTCTGTACTTCACAGAGGAAGTGGACTTAGAATGCCATGCTATCCAGTCTGGCAAACTCAGGTCAGGACAAGGTTATGTTCACAGTCACAAATCCTATCAGCCTTCTCAGCCTTCTTCACATTACTCACAAAACCCCACTGCCAAATCTGGCGGAGATGTAATATTAATCACAAGTGCTATCGACCAGGGCCGGGGTCCCCAGACAACACTCATTCTTAGCTCACTAAGAGGTGTAAGTGCCATGTTTGCATTTTATAAGGGTTGAAAAGCAAAGCAACGATGAATTTTGGCGTTTTTTAACTAATGCAAAATAAAACACACACACACACACACTACAATCCAAAAGACAATGCACACAGTAATGGGTTGTGATTGTGAAGGGGGATTCCAGCACCAAGCCTGCCAAGGCCTTCATGCCCCTACCAAATATAAAAGAAAACAACGCACAAACATGCCACACGCACACACACAGTCAGGGGCCTACTCTAGGCTAGGCACATCGCAAGCATGCTACACACACAAAGAAACAATCCACGTTGATCAAAGGAAGTCCGTTAACGCTAGGACACACAGAATGGACAATACAGTAAGAAGCGAAACACATCTGAGCGACCAACACGGCTTGCTGCCACCAAGCTTTTCAATACAGGAGGACGATTAGAAAAACAGAACAAGGAACAGGAGACAAAACAGCAGGGTCAATCGGAGGCGCAGGGGCAGCAGACGAATTAAGCAGGCATTGGATAACCTGTTGAGGACGGGGTGTGGCACATTAGCATTGATAACGCACATATTCATTACTTTAGAAGCCTACTTTAAAACATAGCTTTAGAATGAAGCGCCAGCGAGCCACCACTAACAGCAGGATGGATGCAGACAAGTCACTAAACTCCACTGCAGTCAGGCAAAGCTGTACAATTAGACCAGGAGAACAAGAATCACAACTGGGCTACTAAATGAGGTAGCCTACCTGAGGCATCCTCGTATTTGCACACAGTGTGAACTTTACTATACACGCTGGGTAACAAACGGTAAGCCAGTTACTCTGAAACACAATAGAGCGCTCATAAACTTCACCATATAGTTAAGCTAGTTTTCTCAAAGCCGACTTAAGAATTACTTCTTACCTTCCACATTGCCTCCATAAAGAATGAGCTTATAGGCCTAATGCTTAAAGGGACAACCCCCCAATTAACAGTAGGTTGACCTGGGGAGAGAAGCTAATCAAGAAACCCAAAGGCAGACATCACAAGAGCACTAACCCTGCTACATATAAAATGCAAGTTAACCAATTCAGATGTTTCTTAGCAGTAAGTGCACAAGTATTGAGAACACAACATTATTTTAAAGCTGTAAAGCTTGTGTTGAAGCCAAAAACTGTGTTAAAGGAATAGGTTAAGAACTACTTAGCGATGGGGAACTGGGCCTAGGTATCTTCCCTAAGTTGGATGGCAATGGGCAATTGCATTGCATTTGCAACTAACAAAGTTGCTGATTTAGTTACCCCTTGGTCACACGGGCGATAATATTACTGGTGTTGGGAGAGTTCCCATTCATTTTCAATGACAGTAGGCAACAGCGATTAACGGCGAGCAACTGAGCAACAGATCGCCTGGTGGGCGGGGGAAAAATAGAAATGCAGGCTATTTTCTGCAAAAGTTGGGCGATTTAACCAGGCGATTTGTCATAAACGCCAATCAGAGTGAAGCCATGCGTGACGGCATACTTTCAAAAAGAATTTTGATCTGACACCTGTCATGGCGGAGCTAACTCAAAAATCGCATTTATCTGTTGACAACCTAACAAGTTAAGGACTTATGACTTGATATTTTGTAAAACGAGGCGGCAAATGAGGTAAGATAAAACTGAAAACATGGGTTTTGTAACACAAAAATACATCTGTGGCGATATACGTTGTCGCTACCAGACGCATATTTTAGCAACGAACGGTAGCAACTAACTTCATACGAGTCACGCCTCCTTGGCAACTGAGTTGCTTGTTCAAATTGCCCAGTTGCCTTCCCGTGTGACCACAGGGTGATGCTTTTGGGAAACCAAGGAAACTCCAAGCCATAAGTTGGCAAGTTAGGTAAACAAAACAGCGGTCAAGTTGGCCTGAGACAAGGATAAATTTCTGAATTAAACAGAAGCGAGACAGATAACTAAATGAAAGGATGAAAAATTAAAATGAAAGAATGAGAAATAAAACATCCTCATGCCAATTGCCACTGTTATTTGCAATGTATATTCCCACCAGATCAAGCAAAGGAGGCTCTGTTCTACTTCTTCACTTGTGCTGTCTGGTTACCACTTCCTCTCTCAGTCTGACTGATGTCTGTTTGTTTGTTTTTATCTTCCATTTGTGTTTTAAGTGAGAAAATCTCATCGACTGTCACATGTGGTTGTGTCTGTGTGAGTTTATACATTTTTGTATTGTATGTGCGTCAGACTAGCTGCTGTAGACATAATAACCACACCATCTGTAATTCAGCTGACAAACGAATAAGTCATTTAATTATTGAAATGACAGGTCTGACATCACCTATTACAATGGACTTTGTTGGCAATGGGTAACTTATTTAGCAATTATGCCTTTGAGAAACAATTAGGCTAGTTGATGAGTAAATTTAAGGGTGCTTTATGCTTTGGGCAGGTGCTTTGCAGGGTTCAGTTGTATTGCTGATATGGGTCTTTACATGTATGACACCACTTATTGTCTCAGGTTTTCTAAACAGCCATGCGGTTAAACAAGCTTGTTTCAATCTTACAGCTTGCACATATGCAAGTGAAACTAACATCATGCTTCAGAAAGCCACATGACGCAAGTAACCTTACCAAGTTACGGTAATGGAAAAAAAAAAAAAAAAAACACACACACCCTTCCTGCAGCCACACCCTTCCTGCAGCCACTTGACTCTACAAACAAACAAAGGTAGGCTATTGACAGGCAGAGATAGCACACATATTGACAGAGGTTCAATGTGAATGACGACTTGTAGACTAATGTACAAAATTGCTTAAAATCTGCCCCATTCACACTGTTTAATGCAGGTAACGCTACTCTAATTCTATTTTGAATGCAATGGATGCCAACTAGCCTGGCGTCTGTTTCCCGACGGATGCTAGTTAACCACCGTGGTCCGTTGCAGTTACTACCGATAAAAATGGTCAACAACAACCATTTCCCAAAGCACTTGAAGTTTTGTGGTAACATGTTAGTCCTGATGACATTGGTTACAACTTACATTGTTCCAACTACATCATTTCCAGATGTTTCGGCAGCGTTCGGGGAGAATTCGGAAGCACTCGTTGCAAAAAGCATGTCAATAGTGTAATAACAAGGTGATATGTTAGAGGGCCAAGGGGCCCGTAGCCTGACTACGCCTCCCTGAGGCCTAATGCCTCAGAGAATCTTTAAGAGTTTATAACAAGTAGAAGAGATCCTACAGGTCCTAAGAAACACGAGGAGGCATGAATTCCAGACAAACAAAAAGGTTTATTAAATCAAAAGGCAGACAATGGAAGTGGGAGTCTGGAGGTGGCAACTATGGAGACATGCTTAAGACCACACAATATCATGCAGACAATTATTAAGTTTCACAGCAAGCAACTAAGTGAAGCTATAAGCAATACATAAGAAACACCACACGTGTGTCAAACCAGACCCCCCAGAGCCACTTCCGAACTAAATAGAAAACACTAACAAACCAACAAACAAACAAAGAGGTATAACAAAGCAAACAGAAAGGCAAACCAATAAAGGCAAGACAAAACAGCAGCACAACCCTTGTCACGCCACCATGGCTGTGCTACCTAAGAAAAACAAAACACATATATTGAATTTGCCACAGCAGTTCAACATAGCTGATATTGAGTCTAAATGTTTACCTACCAGCCTTGGAGTCTGTATTAGACTCTGGGCAGGTCACGGTACCTATGTCAGCTGGGCTTAAAGCAATATACCGGAGTAAGTTTAAGCATAGCCCTGCTGCACGAGCCTTCTAACAGCAATATATTTCGCATGAAATGAAAGATTTTCGAACAGTACAGACCTAACGCGAACACAAAACACTTTACATTGAGTCAATGTAACCTCAGATCTTACTTTCGGTTTCCAACAGTCAGGTCCCATTGATTCAGTGTAAAGTGCCTGTTTGCTTCTGCGTTCGCGTTCAGTCTGTGCTGTACCAAATTATTTTGTTCCACTCGCTAACTAGCGCATTTAGCAAGCTCTTTCAACAAGGCTATGTTTGAATTCACTCCGGTACTCTCCTTTAAGTTACAGCACCTCTAGCTGAATAAAACAATTAAACAATGAATAAAACAAATGAGCAAACACAGGGCAACAGCAACCTACCTGTCTGCAGAGACTGATGTGGACAGGAACTAAACAAGTGGAGCCTACAGTGCTACTGGCTGCTACTCCACTTAAATAGGGCTCCACTGGTGCTAGATTGGCAATTAAGCCCTTTGCCCCACCCCCTCGTTAACAGTGATGGGAGAATTGAGGGAACCAACAAGCAGACAAGTGGCATTTTCGAGACGACGTAACGTTTACTACCTCACCCATAGGGATGAATGGGAACTGTTATGTTACGTTACGTTACAAAACGTTACGACTGTTGAATTCGCCCAAGGTCTACCTGCTACAATAGCATAGCTAAAGTTGTAGCATCACTAAGCTCATAAAATCGCTAGTGTTGATAACTAAACTACAATCATTCATGGTTCGAATCCAGGCTGCAGCCTATGATTTGCTGAAGGTGATTGTCAGTCTTGCGGTCACATAATTCAACTTTTCTGACAAATTATGCCAAAGTAATCACATACTCTTGATTGTTTGTGAAGATTTAATCTCGCTCACACTCGCTCACAACTGTCAATCACATAGCCTACACATAGGATATAAAAATGTCATCATTTCATACTGTTTAGGCCCAGCCCATACAATTGGATTTGAAACAGGTGGAAAAGTGAATGGGATAATGGAATAACCTTGATTGTGGACTTCTCAGGTTATTTAAACCCAAGTGAGCAGACACCAGCAGACCCAGAAAAAATGGCCCGTAAGCCACAGATCACGGCACGCGTCTTGGTTGATGAAGTGGAGAAGCGCAAGCTAATCCTCTTCTCTAAATTCAAAAATACAGTGACAAATGCGGAGAAGAAGAAGGCTTAGGAGGAGATTGCGGAGTGCATCAATTCGGTGGGGGTTGGATACGTGAGGACGGGAGACAATCTGGCAACAAGTGCCGCAACTACTCCAGCATCATAAAATGCAAGGCTGCTACTTTTCTCAAGGAGCAGAGGAAGACTGGAGTTAGCATCATGTTAGTTTCTGGTCTCACCCTAGAGCCCTGCACTCCCGCGGGACCCTACGCAAAAGTATGCGGCGCGGGACTATTGGTGAGCTCCGCTTGCGGTCGCTGCCGGGAGTAGAGAGAGACTTTCGCGGGTGCGGTAAAAGCAGATAGTTCGCGGCAGTCCCACAAAAATTCAATCAAAATAAAAAGTTGCCGTAAATCTCCCCTAGGCTAATGCTTAAACATTTAGCACCATATAGGCTATATCATTATACATGGATATGTTTATCATTAACACATTCATTTTTCATCAGGACTCATTGCCAATTACACAGAGCTCGTCATAAGAGTCAAGGGCAGGGATGAGAGAAAATAGGTAGGCTATCTAAAGACGGCAATCACCCAATCCAGTGAACAGACATGTTTTGAGTAACAATTAAAAACCATGGTCTCTGCTAGGTGAATGAACGCCTTTCCAATCCAATTTCTCGTGCTTTCATACAGCACGCACCACGCAGACAGGTGCATGCTGGCCGTGAGGATACCCTTTACAAATGCTCACGCCATGAGCACCGTCTCTTTGAAATACTTCCCATAGCCTACAGATTTTTATTATTAATTTCTGACGTGCTACTTCGATAATGAAACAACATCTTCACCAAACCAAACTATTTGTAGCCTAGGTCATGAGCTGGGTGCTCATCCTATCATTTGAAATGAGCAGTTAATTCTGGCTCTGGTGATCCTGGCGGGGCTTTGCGACGGCAGAACTTTAAAGAAAAAGGTCGTCATGAGGATAAACTTTTCGGGGGACTTGTCGCGGTAATGTCTCTAAATTTGCAAACAGGCCTCTTGCTATGTCACTTGATTTTCTGTAATAAATGCATGAAGACTAGCCTACTTCAGCAAACCCATTACTGGCTGTGGCATCAGTTTTGCTTTTAAAATGTAACAGTGTAGCGTTAGAGGAAGAATGCCTGTTGCAGGCCATTTAATTTATTGCGTAAGAGGGCATTGGAGTCCAATCTATGGACCTGCGGCATATTTATTGCATTGTATTTACCCCAGCAACTAGTACAAATAAGCATCATCATCAATTACAACAATTCAGCAAGATAGATTTGGCCAAAAGTGGGTCCCAGTTAGCCGTGGGCCCGGAGCGATCGCTTCCTCTGCTCCCCTGCTTATGCTTGCGGTATTTTTTGCGGGCGGGAGCGGGACGTGATTGTATAGGTGCGGGTGGGAGTGGGATAAAAAAATATAATTTTCATTGCGGGTGCGGGCGGGCGCGGGATGGACTGCTGCGGGAGCGGGACAGAAAATCTAGTACCTAGAGTTATTGGTGTTCTGGGCCCAGAGGCAATCGATACGTGGCACAAATCAGAGGCCGGGCAGTCAGCCTCCTCACAGCCCCTCTCCCTGTCTGAGCCATCATAGTAGAGCAGATTAGTGACTTAATCGTTCACTTTGGTATAAAACTATGAAATTTGCCTGACATACTGTCCGAGGGCCACTGTTTAGGAAAAAGGCCCAGGCCACCCAAAAATTCAATATGGTGACCATTTTTTAAGATGGCTGCCATTGTTACTTATGGTTGGAATAAAAACCATTTACTTTGGTATAAGAACATGAAATTTGGCTGAAATGCTGTCTTAGGGCCACTGTTTTGGAAAAAGGCCCTGGCCACGCAAAAATTCGATATGGCAGCCATTTTTCAAGATGGCTACCATTGCTACTAAATGGTTAGTGTAAAAGTTGTTTACTTTGGTATAAAAGCAAGAAATTTGCCATAAATACTGTCTGAGGGCCACTGTTTAGGAAAAAGGCCCTGGCCACCCAAAAATTCAATATGGCGGACATTTTTCAAGATGGCTGCCATTGCTACTAAATGGTTGTAATACAAAACATATACTTTGGTATAAGAACATGAAATTTGGCTGAAATACTGTCTGAGGGCCACTGTTTTGGAAAAAGGCCCTGGCCACTCAAAAATTCAATATGGCAGCCATTTTTCAAGATGGCCACCATTGCTAATGCCACTTAGCCTGGCGAATGCCAAACTAAAATCACAAGTGATATTTAGTCTGGGGACCTACCTATTGCATTTCTCGTAGCGGAAGCATTGTTTACAATTGTCCATAGCCGTTTATTGGGCGCTACGAATGTCTATCATAGCGTCTGTACATACCTCGGAGCCAATACCAGAGCCACCACGTGACGTAAAATGCAATCGAGGGCCGTACAAATCCCTTTTTGTTCTGCGATTGGATACCGAAAGCAAGCGAGAAAAACGGCCATGGTCACCATGCTCCTCTGCAGAGTGAAATGAAATAAACGCGCAAAGGAGCATGGGAATTCCCAGGCTAAATGCCACTTTTAAAGTTGGTACATACTGTATACAATAAATCATGGTCCAGAATCACATATTATCTATTCACATTTGCAAAGGCAAAGTTCTGTGCATCTGAAACCAACCAGTCAGCAGGACTCTCTGCTTCTGGCTGACACTTGGTTGCTTGACCCCATATACACCATTTCCAGTATACAGTACATTGGTATGTCTGTGTTTGCCAAAACCAC
>JAODXP020001404.1:0-23516 GCA_027497455.2 Sardinella longiceps | reverse complement strand
TAAAGCCGCAAGCGGCGATGACGGGCCCTCGCACCAGGTGCACCGCAAAGAGTGCATATCGCAACAATGGTACACAGTGAATGCACATTCACTCGGAACAGGTGTGCTATCTTTGTCTCACCCTCATTTTTTACACGCGCAGACACTCACTGTCACACACTCACTCAGTCTGCCTTTTAAACTCTTTCTCTTAGTAGGGGCGCTACAGAGATTCACATAAGTCATACTGCATGTTCAGAAGGTGGTCCACAGTCTGAGTACCAACTTTGGCTATGATAGGTCAAACCGTTTCCAAGTTATAATGTTCGACCACAAGGGGGCATTAGAGAGTTTCGATTCATGGTTTTGCGTGGTCAGAACACGGTCAGGAGTCCATATACCAAGTTTGAATAAGCTACGTCAAACCGTTCCCAAGTTATCATATTTGACCACTAGAGGGCGCTAGACAGTTTCGATTCATGATTCTGTGTGGTCAGTACACGGTCAAGAGTCCATATACTAAGTTTGGATAAGCTACGTCAAACCGTTTCCAAGTTATAATATTTGACCACTAGGGGCGCTACAGAGTTTCGATTCATGGTTATGCGTGGTCAGAACACGGTCAGGAGTCCATAAACCAAGTTTGGATAAGCTATGTCAAACCGTTTCCAAGTTATAATTTTTGACCACTAGCACTTTTAGCACCTTTCCTGCTTGACCAGGTGGTGGTGCTATAACAGGCACGCCCACGGGGTGTCTAGATATCATCACAGGCACACGATCTATGAACCTGTGAAGTTTCAGATCAATCGGGTAAAGTATAGTCAATTTCTGGCACTTTTCCTACTTGGCCAGGTGGTGGCGCTATAACAGCCACGCCCACGGGGTGTCTAGATGTCATCACAGTCATACTATCTATAAGCCAGTGAAGTTTCAGATTAATCGGGTAAAGCAGTATCAATTTCTAGCACATTTCCTGCTTGGCCAGGTGGTGGCGCTATAACAGCCACGCCCCCGGGGTGTCTAGATATCATCACAGTCATACCATCTATGAACCTGTGAAGTTTCAGACCAATCGGTTAATGCTGTGTAATTTTATGACACACTTCCTGTTTCGTGATGAGCTATTAAAATCATACAATTTCATAAAATTGTTATTTCAACATAGTACGAGATATCAAAAATCCGTTCGCAATTTGGCATCATCAGCATCTAGAGGTCATGTACACCAAATTTCACTTCAATCTGACATACCGTGTCCGACGAGTACGTTAAAGTTCATTGTGTGTCCAAATTTTTACACTCCTTATTACCTCACTTCCTGTTGGGCGTGGCTAATGCAATGTAATACAAAAATTGTTCGTCTTGGGGAGTCCCACACACCTACCAAATTTCGTGCATGTAGCTCAAAGTATATGTGAACCATGGAGCTAAATGTCAATTTCTGTAGTGGTTCCACCTTGCCAGATGGTGGCGCTGTAATAACCACGCCCAGTAAGTGAATGGATATCGTGGTAATCATAAGATCTATAAACGGTATGAGTTTCAGGCGATTTTATCAATCAAGTGTGATGTTATGCCACATTTCCTATTTTTCATTTTTTCTCTTATTTCATGCATCCGCCATCTTGAATTCGTAAAAGGTATGAAAAATCCCTTCGCAATTTGACATGAGCAATGTCTTGGTATCATATCTACCAAATTTCACAGGAATCTGACAAACGGTGTCCGAGGAGTATGTTAAAGTTCATCATGAGACCGCCCCATAGAGCCCAAGGTATTTTTTTACTTTAGGGGGCGCTACGGAGTCCCTGGGCCACACCCGGGTCTATACCTCTGTAAACCTCCAGTGTTCCAGACTTCCAAGGTGTGTGCAAAATTTCGTGAGTTTTCATGCACGGGAAAGGGGTCAAAAATGGCCGGTTCCAGGGGAAGAAAAAATAATAATAATTAAAGCCGCAAGCGGCGATGACGGGCCCTCGCACCAGGTGCACCGCAAAGAGCGCATACCGCAACAATGGTACACAGTGAAGGCACATTCACTCGGAACAGGTGTGCTATCTTTGTCTCACCCACATTTTTTACACTTGCAGACACTCACTGTCACACACTCACTCAGTCTGCCTTTTAAACTTTTTCTCTTAGTAGGGGCGCTACAGAGAATCACATAAGTCATACTGCATGTTCAGAAGGTGGTCCACAGTCTGAGTACCAACTTTGGCTATGATAGGTCAAACCGTTTCCAAGTTATAATGTTCGACCACAAGGGGGCATTAGAGAGTTTCGATTCATAGTTTTGCGTGGTCAGAACACGGTCAGGAGTCCATATACCAAGTTTGGATAAGCTACGTCAAACCGTGTCCAAGTTATCATATTTGACCACTAGAGGGCGCTAGAGAGTTTCGATTCATCGTTATGCGTGGTCAGAACACGGTGAGGAGTCCATATACCAAGTTTGAATAAGCTACGTCAAACCGTTCCCAAGTTATCATATTTGACCACTAGAGGGCGCTAGACAGTTTCGAGTCATGATTCTGTGTGGTCAGTACACGGTCAAGAGTCCATATGCTAAGTTTGGATAAGCTACGTCAAACCGTTTCCAAGTTATGATATTTGACCACTAGGGGCGCTACAGAGTTTCGATTCATGGTTATGCGTGGTCAGAACATGGTCAGGAGTCCATAAACCAAGTTTGGATAAGCTATGTCAAACCGTTTCCAAGTTACAATTTTTGACTACTAGCACTTTTAGCACCTTTCCTGCTTGACCAGGTGGTGGCGCTATAACAGGCACGCCCACGGGGTGTCTAGATATAATCACAGGCACACGATCTATGAACCTGTGAAGTTTCAGATCAATCAGGTAAAGCATAGTCAATTTCTGGCACTTTTCCTGCTTGGCCAGGTGGTGGCGCTATAACAGCCACGCCCACGGGGTGTCTAGATATAATCACAGGCACACGATCTATGAACCTGTGAAGTTTCAGATCAATCGGTTAATGCAGTGTGATTTTATGACACACTTCCTGTTTCGTGATGAGCTATTAAAATCATACAATTTCATAATATTGTTATTCCAACATATTACGAAATATCAAAAATCCGTTCGCAATTTAGCTTCAGCAGCATCTAGAGGTCATGTACACCAAATTTCACTTGAATCTGACATACCGTGTCCGACGAGTACGTTAAAGTTCACTGTGTGTCCAAATTGTTACACTCCTTATTACCTCACTTCCTGTTGGGCGTGGCTAATGCAATGTAATATGAAAGTTGTTCGTCTTGGGGAGTCCCACACACCTGCCAAATTTCGTGAGTGTAGGTCAAAGTATATGTCAACCATGGCACTTAATGTCAATTTCTGTAGTGGTTCCACCTTGCCAGATGGTGGCGCTGTAGCAACCACGCCCATTAAGTGAATGGATATCATCGTAATCATAAGATCTATAAACGGTATGAGTTTCAGACAATTCTATCAATGCATTGCAACGTTATGACACTTTTCCTGTTTTTCAGTTTTTCTCGGAATTCATTCGTCCGCCATATTGAAATCTTAAAAGGTATAAAAAATCCCTTCGCAATTTCACATCATCAACATGTCGGCATCATGTCTGACAAATTTCATGGGAATCTGACAAACGGTGTCCGAGGAGTATGTTAAAGTTCATCATGAGATTGGCCCATAGAGCCCAAGGTATTTTTTTTATTTTAGGGGCGCTACGGAGTCCCTGGGCCACACCCGGGTCTATACCTCTGTAAACCTCCAGTGTTCCAGACTTCCAACATGTGTGCAAAATTTCGTGACTTTTCGTGCACGGGAAAGGGGTCAAAAATGGCCGGTTCTATTGGAAGGAAAAGAATAATAAATAATAATAATAATCCTTACAAAAACAATAGGGCTTCGCACCGGTCGGTGCACAAGCCCGTTCCGGGCTCGTGCACCTCGGTGCTCGGGCCCTAATTAAAGCCACAAGTGGCGATGACGGGCCCTCGCACCAGGTGCACCGCAAAGAGTGCATATCGCAACAATGGTACACAGTGAAGGCACATTCAGTCGGAACAGGTGTGCTATCTATGTCTCACCCTCATTTTTTACACTCGCAGACACTCACTGTCACACACTCACTCAGTCTGCCTTTTAAACTCTTTCTCTTAGTAGGGGCGCTACAGAGATTCACATAAGTCATACTGCATGTTCAGAAGGTGGTCCACAGTCTGAGTACCAACTTTGGCTATGATAGGTCAAACTGTTTCCAAGTTATAATGTTCGACCACAAGGGGGCATTAGAGAGTTTCAATTCATGGTTTTGCGTGGTCAGAACACTGTCAGGAGTCCATATACCAAGTTTGGATAAGCTATGTCAAACCGTGTCCAAGTTATCATATTTGACCACTAGAGGGCGCTAGAGAGTTTCGATTCATCATTATGCGTGATCAGAACACGGTCAGGAGTCCATATACCAAGTTGGAATAAGCTACGTCAAACCGTTCCCAAGTTATCATATTTGACCACTAGAGGGCGCTAGACAGTTTCGATTCATGATTCTGTCTGGTCAGTACACGGTCAAGAGTCCATATACTAAGTTTGGATAAGCTACGTCAAACCGTTTCCAAGTTATAATATTTGACCACTAGGGGTGCTACTGAGTTTCGATTCATGGTTATGCGTGGTTAGAACACGGTCAGGAGTCCATAAACTAAGTTTGGATAAGCTATGTCAAACCGTTTCCAAGTTATAATTTTTGACCACTAGCACTTTTAGCGCCTTTCCTGCTTGACCAGGTGGTGGCGCTATAACAGGCACGCCCACGGGGTGTCAAGATATCATCACGGGCATACAATCTATGAACCTGTGAAGTTTCAGATCAATCGGGTAAAGCATTGTCAATTTCTGGCACATTTCCTGCTTGACCAGATGGTGGCGCTACAACAGCCACGCCCACGGAGTGTCTAGATATCATCACACTCATACCATCTATGAACCTGTGAAGTTTCAGACCAATCGGTTAATGCAGTGTGATTTTATGACACACTTCCTGTTTCGTGATAAGCACTTTTCCTGCTTGACCAGACGGTGGCGCTATAACAGTCACGCCCACGGGGTGTTTAGATATCATCACAGTCATACCATCTATGAACCAGTCAAGTTTCAGATCAATCGGGTAAAGCATTGTCAATTTCTGGCACATTTCCTGCTTGACCAGGTGGTGGCGCTACAACAGCCACGCCCACGGAGTGTCTAGATATCATCACATTCATACCATCTATGAACCTGTGAAGTTTCAGACCAATCGGTTAATGCAGTGTGATTTTATGACACACTTCCTGTTTCGTGATGAGCTATTAAAATCATACAATTTCATAATATTGTTATTCCAACATATTTCGTAGTATCAAAAATCTGTTCGCAATTTAGCATCAGCAACATCTAGAGGTCATGTACACCAAATTTCACTTGAATCTGACATACCGTGTCCGACAAGTACGTTAAAGTTCACTGTGTGTCCAAATTTTTACACTCCTTAATACCTCACTTCCTGTTGGGCGTGGCTAATGCAATGTAATACAAAAATTGTTCGTCTTGGGGAGTCCCACACACCTACCAAATTTCTTGCATGTAGCTCAAAGTATATGTCAACCATGGAACTAAATGTCAATTTCTGTAATGGTTCCACCTTGCCAGATGGTGGCGCTGTAACAACCACGCCCAGTAAGTGAATGGATATTGTCGTAATCATAAGATCTATAAACGGTATGAGTTTCAGGCGATTTTATCAATCCAGTGTGATGTTATGCCACATTTCCTGTTTTTCATTTTTTCTCTTATTTCATGCATCCGCCATCTTGAATTCGTAAAAGGTATGAAAAATCCCTTCGCAATTTGACATGAGCAATATCTTGGTATCATGTCTACCAAATTTCACAGGAATCTGACAAACGGTGTCCGAGGAGTATGTTAAAGTTCATCATGAGACCGGCCCATAGAGCCCAAGGCATTTTTTTACTTTAGGGGGCGCTACAGAGTCCCTGGGCCACACCCGGGTCTATACCTCTGTAAACCTCCAGTGTTCCAGAATTCCAAGGTGTGTGCAAAATTTCGTGACTTTTTGAGCACGGGAAAGTGGTCAAAAATGGCCGGTTCCATTGTGAGGAAAAGAATAACAAAAAATAATTAAAGCCGCAAGCGGCGTTGACGGGCCCTCGCACCAGGTGCAACGCAAAGAGTGCATATCGCAACAATGGTACACAGTGAAGGCACATTCACTCGAAACAGGTGTGCTGTCTTTGTCTCACCCTCATTTTTTACACTCGCAGACACTCCCTGTCACACACTCACTTAGTCTGCCTTTTACAGTCTTTCTCTTAGTAGGGCGCTACAGAGATTCACATAAGTCATACTGCATGATCAGAAGATGGTCCACAGTCTGTGTATCAACTTTGGCTATGATAGGTCAAACCGTTTCCAAGTTATAATGTTCGACCACAAGGGGGCATTAGAGAGTTTCGATTCATGGTTTTGCGTGGTCAGAACACGGTCAGGAGTCCATATACCAAGTTTGGATAAGCTATGTCAAACCGTGTCCAAGTTATCATATTTGACCACTAGAGGGCGATAGAGAGTTTCGATTCATGGTTTTGCGTGGTCAGAACAAGGTCAGGAGTCCATATACCAAGTTTGGATAAGCTACGTCAAACCGTTCCCAAGTTATCATATTTGACCACTAGAGAGCGCTAGACAGTTTCGATTCATGATTCTGTGTGGTCAGTACACGGTCAAGAGTCCATATACTAAGTTTGGATAAGCTACGTCAAACCGTTTCCAAGTTATAATATTTGACCACTAGGGGCGCTACAGAGTTTTGATTCATGGTTATGCGTGGTCAGAACACGGTCAGGAGTCCATAAACCAAGTTTGGATAAGCTATGTCAAACCGTTTCCAAGTTATAATTTTTGACCACTAGCACTTTTAGCACCTTTCCTGCTTGACCAGGTGGTGGTGCTATAATAGGCACGCCCACGGGGTGTCTAGATATCATCACAGGCAGACGATCTATGAACCTGTGAAGTTTCAGATCAATCGGGTAAAGTATAGTCAATTTCTGGCACCTTTCCTGCTTGGCCAGGTGGTGGCGCTATAACAGCCACGCCCACGGGGTGTCTAGATGTCATCACAGTCATACTATCTATAAGCCAGTGAAGTTTCAGATTAATCGGGTAAAGCAGTATCAATTTCTAGCACATTTCCTGCTTGGCCAGGTGGTGGCGCTATAACAGCCACGCCCCCGGGGTGTCTAGATATCATCACAGTCATACCATCTATGAACCTGTGAAGTTTCAGACCAATCGGTTAATGCTGTGTAATTTTATGACACACTTCCTGTTTCGTGATGAGCTATTAAAATCATACAATTTCATAAAATTGTTATTTCAACATAGTACGAGATATCAAAAATCCGTTCGCAATTTGGCATCATCAGCATCTAGAGGTCATGTACACCAAATTTCACTTCAATCTGACATACCGTGTCCGACGAGTACGTTAAAGTTCACTGTGTGTCCAAATTTTTACACTCCTTATTACCTCACTTCCTGTTGGGCGTGGCTAATGCAATGTAATGCGAAAGTTGTTCGTCTTGGGGAGTCCCATACACCTACCAAATTTCGTGCATGTAGCTCAAAGTATATGTCAACCATGGCACTTAATGTCAATTTCTGTAGTGGTTCCACCTTGCCAGATGGTGGCGCTGTAACAACCACATCCATTAAGTGTATGGATATTGTTGTAATCACAGGATCTATAAACGGTATGAGTTTCAGACGATTCTATCAATCCAGTGCGATGTTATGACACATTTCCTGTTTTTCAGTTTTTCTCTTAATTCATGCCTCCGCCATCTTGATTTCGTAAAAGGTATGAAAAATCCCTTCGCAATTCCACATGAGCAACATCTTGGCATCATGTCTACCAAATTTCATAGGCATCCGACAAACGGTGTCCGAGGAGTACGTTAAAGTTCACCATGAGACCGGCCCATAGAGCCCAAGGCATTTTTTTACTTTAGGGGGCGCTACAGAGTCCCTGGGCCACACCCGGGTCTATACCTCTGTATACCTCCAGTGTTCCAGACTTCCAAGGTGTGTGCAAAATTTCGTGACTTTTCACGCACGGGAAGGTGGTCAAAAATGGCCGGTTCCTTTGGGAGGAAAAGAATAACAAAAAAAAAAAAAAATAATAATAATTAAAGCCACAAGTGGCGATGACGGGCCCTCGCACCAGGTGCACCGCAAAGAGTGCATATCGCAACAATGGTACACAGTGAAGGCACATTCAGTCGGAACAGGTGTGCTATCTATGTCTCACCCTCATTTTTTACACTCGCAGACACTCACTGGCACACACTCACTCAGTCTGCCTTTTAAACTCTTTCTCTTAGTAGGGGCGTTACAGAGATTCACATAAGTCATACTGTATGTTCAGAAGGTGGTCCACAGTCTGAGTACCAACTTTGGCTATGATAGGTCAAACTGTTTCCAAGTTATAATGTTCGACCACAAGGGGGCATTAGAGAGTTTCGATTCATGGTTTTGCGTGGTCAGAACACGGTCAGGAGTCCATATACCAAGTTTGGATAAGCTATGTCAAACCGTGTCCAAGTTATCATATTTGACCACTAGAGGGCGCTAGAGAGTTTCGATTCATCATTATGCGTGGTCAGAACACGGTCAGGAGTCCATATACCAAGTTTGAATAAGCTACGTCAAACCGTTTCCAAGTTATCATATTTGACCACTAGAGGGCGCTAGACACTTTCGATTCATGATTCTGTGTGGTCAGTACACGGTCAAGAGTCCATATACTAATTTTGGATAAGCTACGTCAAACCGTTTCCAAGTTATAATATTTGACCACTAGGGGCGCTACAGAGTTTCGATTCATGGTTATGCGTGGTCAGAACACGGTCAGGAGTCCATAAACCAAGTTTGGATAAGCTATGTCAAACCGTTTCCAAGTTATAATTTTTGACCACTAGCGCTTTTAGCACCTTTCCTGTTTGACCAGGTGGTGGCGCTATAACATGCACGCCCACGGGTCGTCTACAAATCATCACAGTCATACCATCTATGAACCAGTGAAGTTTCAGATCAATCGGTTAAAGCATAGTCAATTTCTGGCACTTTTCCTGCTTGACCAGGTGGTGGCGCTATAACAGCCACGCCCACGGGGTGTCTAGATGTCATCACAGTCATACCATCTATGAACCTGTGAAGTTTCAGACCAAACGGTTAATGCAGTGCGATTTTATGACACACTTCCTGTTTCGTGATGAGCTATTAAAATCATACAATTTCATAATATTGTTATTCCAACATATTTCGTAGTATCAAAAATCTGTTCGCAATTTAGCATCATCAGCATCTAGAGGTCATGTACACCAAATTTCACTTGAATCTGATATACCGTGTCCGACAAGTACGTTAAAGTTCACTGTGTGTCCAAATTTTTACATTCCTTAATACCTCACTTCCTGTTGGGCGTGGCTAATGCAATGTAATACAAAAATTGTTCGTCTTGGGGAGTCCCACACACCTACCAAATTTTGTGAGTGTAGCTCAAAGTATGTGTCAACCATAGCACTTTATGTCAATTTCTGTAGTGGTTCCACCTTGCCAGATGGTGGCGCTGTAACAACCACACCCATTAAGTGTATGGATATCGTTGTAATCATAAGACCTATAAACGGTATGAGTTTCAAGCGATTTTATCAATCCAGTGTGATGTTATGCCACATTTCCTATTTTTCATTTTTTCTCTTATTTCATGCATCCGCCATCTTGAATTTGTAAAAGGTAGGGAAAATCCCTTCGCAATTTCACGTCCGCCACATCTTGGCATCATGTCTACCAAATTTCACAGGAATCTGACAAACGGTGTCCGACAAGTGCGTTAAAGTTCATCATGAGACCGGCCCATAGAGCCCAATGTTTTTTTTTACTTTAGGGGGCGCTACGGAGTCCCTGGGCCACACCCAGATCTATGCCCCTGTATAAATCGAATGGTGAATACTTCCAAGGTGGGTGCAAAATTTCATGAGTTTTCGTGCACGGGAAAGTGGACAAAAAGGCCCGTATGTTTGGGAGGAAAAGAATAACAAATAAAAATAATAATCCTTACAAAAACAATAGGGCTTCGCACCTATCGGTGCACAAGCCCGTTCCGGGCTCGTGCACCTCGGTGCTCGGGCCCTAATTAAAGCCGCAAGCGGCGTTGACGGGCCCTCGCACCAGGTGCACCGCAAAGAGTGCATATCGCAACAATGGTACACAGTGAAGGCACATTCACTCGAAACAGGTGTGCTGTCTTTGTCTCACCCTCATTTTTTACACTCGCAGACACTCCCTGTCACACACTCACTTAGTCTGCCTTTTACACTCTTTCTCTTAGTAGGGCGCTACAGAGATTCACATAAGTCATACTGCATGATCAGAAGATGGTCCACAATCTGCGTATCAACTTTGGCTATGATAGGTCAAACCGTTTCCAAGTTATAATGTTCGACCACAAGGGGGCATTAGAAAGTTTCGATTCATGGTTTTGCGTGGTCAGAACACGGTCAGGAGTCCATTTACCAAGTTTGGATAAGCTATGTCAAACCGTGTCCAAGTTATCATATTTGACCACTAGAGGGCGATAGAGAGTTTCGATTCATGGTTTTGCGTGGTCAGAACACGGTCAGGAGTCCATATACTAAGTTTGGATAAGCTACGTCAAACCGTTCCCAAGTTATCATATTTGACCACTAGAGGGCGCTAGACAGTTTCGATTCATGATTCTGTGTGGTCAGTACACGGTCAAGAGTCCATATACTAAGTTTGGATAAGCTACGTCAAACCGTTTCCAAGTTATAATATTTGACCACTAGGGGCGCTACAGAGTTTCGATTCATGGTTATGCGTGGTCAGAACACGGTCAGGAGTCCATAAACCAAGTTTGGATAAGCTATGTCAAACCGTTTCCAAGTTATAATTTTTGACCACTAGCACTTTTAGCACCTTTCCTGCTTGACCAGGTGGTGGTGCTATAACAGGCACGCCCACGGGGTGTCTAGATATCATCACAGGCAGACAATCTATGAACCTGTGAAGTTTCAGATCAATCGGGTAAAGTATAGTCAATTTCTGGCACCTTTCCTGCTTGGCCAGGTGGTGGCGCTATAACAGCCACGCCCACGGGGTGTCTAGATGTCATCACAGTCATACTATCTATAAGCCAGTGAAGTTTCAGATTAATCGGGTAAAGCAGTATCAATTTCTAGCACATTTCCTGCTTGGCCAGGTGGTGGCGCTATAACAGCCACGCCCCCGGGGTGTCTAGATATCATCACAGTCATACCATCTATGAACCTGTGAAGTTTCAGACCAATCGGTTAATGCTGTGTAATTTTATGACACACTTCCTGTTTCGTGATGAGCTATTAAAATCATACAATTTCATAAAATTGTTATTTCAACATAGTACGAGATATCAAAAATCCGTTCGCAATTTGGCATCATCAGCATCTAGAGGTCATGTACACCAAATTTCACTTCAATCTGACATACCGTGTCCGACGAGTACGTTAAAGTTCACTGTGTGTCCAAATTTTTACACTCCTTATTACCTCACTTCCTGTTGGGCGTGGCTAATGCAATGTAATGCGAAAGTTGTTCGTCTTGGGGAGTCCCACACACCTACCAAATTTCGTGCATGTAGCTCAAAGTATATGTCAACCATGGCACTTAATGTCAATTTCTGTAGTGGTTCCACCTTGCCAGATGGTGGCGCTGTAACAACCACACCCATTAAGTGTATGGATATTGTCGTAATCACAGGATCTATAAACGGTATGAGTTTCAGACGATTCTATCAATCCAGTGCGATGTTATGACACATTTCCTGTTTTTCAGTTTTTCTCTTAATTCATGCCTCCGCCATCTTGATTTCGTAAAAGGTATGAAAAATCCCTTCGCAATTCCACATGAGCAACATCTTGGCATCATGTCTACCAAATTTCATAGGCATCCGACAAACGGTGTCCGAGGAGTACGTTAAAGTTCACCATGAGACCGGCCCATAGAGCCCAAGGCATTTTTTTACTTTAGGGGGCGCTACAGAGTCCCTGGGCCACACCCGGGTCTATACCTCTGTATACCTCCAGTGTTCCAGACTTCCAAGGTGTGTGCAAAATTTCGTGACTTTTCACGCACGGGAAGGTGGTCAAAAATGGCCGGTTCCTTTGGGAGGAAAAGAATAACAAAAAAAAAAAAAAAAATAATAATCTTTCCAAAAGCAATAGGGCTTCGCACCGGTCGGTGCACAAGCCCGTTCCGGGCTCGTGCACCTCGGTGCTCGGGCCCTAATAATAATAATCCTTACAAAAGCAATAGGGCTTCGCACCGGTCGGTGCACAAGCCCGTTCCGGGCTCGTGCACCTCGGTGCTCGGGCCCTAATAATAATTAAAGCCGCAAGCGGCGTTGACGGGCCCTCGCACCAGGTGCACCGCAAAGAGTGCATATCGCAACAATGGTACACAGTGAAGGCACATTCACTCGAAACAGGTGTGCTGTCTTTGTCTCACCCTCATTTTTTACACTCGCAGACACTCACTGTCACACACTCACTCAGTTTGCCTTTTACACTCTTTCTCTTAGTAGGGGCGCTACAGAGATTCACATAAGACATACTGCATGATCAGAAGATGGTCCACAGTCTGTGTATCAACTTTGGCTATGATAGGTCAAACCGTTTCCAAGTTATAATGTTCGACCACAAGGGGGCATTAGAGAGTTTCGATTCATAGTTTTGCGTGGTCAGAACACGGTCAGGAGTCCATATACCAAGTTTGGATAAGCTATGTCAAACCGTATCCAAGTTATCATATTTGACCACTAGAGGGCGCTAGAGAGTTTCGATTCATGGTTTTGCATGGTCAGAACACGGTCAGGAGTCCATATTCCAAGTTTGGATAAGCTACGTCAAACTGTGTCCAAGTTATCATATTTGACCACTAGAGGGCGCTAGAGAGTTTCGATTCATGGTTATGCGTGGTCAGAACGCAGTCAGGAGTCCATATACCAAGTTTGGATAAGCTAGGTCAAACCGTTTCCAAGTTATCATATTTGACCACTAGAGGGCGCTAGACAGTTTCGATTCATGATTCTGTGTGGTCAGTACACGGTCAAGAGTCCATATACTAAGTTTGGATAAGCTACGTCAAACCGTTTCCAAGTTATAATATTTGACCACTAGGGGCGCTACAGAGTTTCGATTCATGGTTATGCGTGGTCAGAACACGGTCAGGAGTCCATAAACCAAATTTGGATAAGCTATGTCAAACCGTTTCCAAGTTATAATTTTTGACCACTAGCACTTTTAGCACCTTTCCTGCTTGACCAGATGGTGGCGCTATAACAGGCACGCCCACAGGGTGTCTACATATCATCACAGTCATACTATCTATAAGCCAGTGAAGTTTCAGATCAATCGGGTAAAGCATTGTCAATTTCTGGCACATTTCCTGCTTGGCCAGGTGGTGGCGCTATAACAGCCACGCCCCCAGGGTGTCTAGATATCATCACAGTCATACCATCTATGAACCTGTGAAGTTTCAGACCAATCAGTTAATGCTGCGTAATTTTATGACACACTTCCTGTTTCATGATGACCTATTAAAATCATACAATTTCATAAAATTGTTATTTCAACATAGTACGAGATATCAAAAATCCGTTCGCAATTTGGTATCATCAGTATCTAGAGGTCATGTACACCAAATTTCACTTGAATCTGACATACCGTGTCCGACGAGTACATTAAAGTTCACTGTGTGTCCAAATTTCTACATGCCTTAATACCTCACTTCCTGTTGGGCGTGGCTATTGCAATGTCATACAAAAGTTGTTCGACTTGGGGAGTCCCACACACCTACCAAATTTTGTGAGTGTAGCTCAAAGTATATGTCAACCATGGCACTTAATGTCAATTTCTGTACTGGTTCCACCTTGCCAGATGGTGGCGCTGTAACAACCACGCCCATTAAGTGAATGGATATCATCATAATCATAAGATCTATAAACGGTATGAGTTTCAGACAATTCTAGCAATGCATTGCGACGTTATAGACAGTTTTCCTGTTTTTCAGTTTTTCTCGAAATTCATTCGTCCGCCATATTGAAATCGTAAAAGGTATGAAAAATCCCTTCGCAATTTCACATCATCAACATCTCGGTATCATGTCTGACAAATTTCATGGGAATCTGACGAACAGTGTCCGAGGAGTATGTTAAAGTTCATCATGTGACCGGCCCATAGAGCCCAATGTATTTTTTTTTTGTAGGGGGCGCTACGGAGTCCCTGGGCCACACCCGGATCTATGGCCTTGGTGTGCCTCGAATGGCGCGCACTCCCAACATGTGTGCAAAATTTCGTGAGTTTTCGTGCACAGGAAAGTGGTCAAAATGGCCAATTTCTTTAAGAGGAAAAGAATAATAATAATAATAATAATAATAATAATTAAAGCCGCAAGCGGCGATGACGGAGCCCTCGCACCAGGTGCACCGCAAAGAGTGCATATCGCAACAATGGTACACAGTGAATGCACATTCACTCGGAACAGGTGTGCTATCTTTGTCTCACCCTCATTTTTTACACGCGCAGACACTCACTGTCACACACTCACTCAGTCTGCCTTTTAAACTCTTTCTCTTAGTAGGGGCGCTACAGAGATTCACATAAGTCATACTGCATGTTCAGAAGGTGGTCCACAGTCTGAGTACCAACTTTGGCTATGATAGGTCAAACCGTTTCCAAGTTATAATGTTCGACCACAAGGGGGCATTAGAGAGTTTCGATTCATGGTTATGCGTGGTCAGAACACGGTCAAGGAGTCCATATACCAAGTTTGAATAAGCTACGTCAAATAGTTCCCAAGTTATCATATTTGACCACTAGAGGGCGCTAGACAGTTTCGATTCATGATTCTGTGTGGTCAGTACACGGTCAAGAGTCCATATACTAAGTTTGGATAAGCTACGTCAAACCGTTTCCAAGTTATAATATTTGACCACTAGGGGCGCTACAGAGTTTCGATTCATGGTTATGCGTGGTCAGAACACGGTCAGGAGTCCATAAACCAAGTTTGGATAAGCTATGTCAAACCGTTTCCAAGTTATAATTTTTGACCACTAGCACTTTTAGCACCTTTCCTGCTTGACCAGGTGGTGGTGCTATAACAGGCACGCCCACGGGGTGTCTAGATATCATCACAGGCACACGATCTATGAACCTGTGAAGTTTCAGATCAATCGGGTAAAGTATAGTCAATTTCTGGCACTTTTCCTGCTTGGCCAGGTGGTGGCGCTATAACAGCCACGCCCACGGGGTGTCTAGATGTCATCACAGTCATACTATCTATAAGCCAGTGAAGTTTCAGATTAATCGGGTAAAGCAGTATCAATTTCTAGCACATTTCCTGCTTGGCCAGGTGGTGGCGCTATAACAGCCACGCCCTCGGGGTGTCTAGATATCATCACAGTCATACCATCTATGAACCTGTGAAGTTTCAGACCAATCGGTTAATGCTGTGTAATTTTATGACACACTTCCTGTTTCGTGATGAGCTATTAAAATCATACAATTTCATAAAATTGTTATTTCAACATAGTACGAGATATCAAAAATCCGTTCGCAATTTGGCATCATCAGCATCTAGAGGTCATGTACACCAAATTTCACTTCAATCTGACATACCGTGTCCGACGAGTACGTTAAAGTTCATTGTGTGTCCAAATTTTTACACTCCTTATTACCTCACTTCCTGTTGGGCGTGGCTAATGCAATGTAATACAAAAATTGTTCGTCTTGGGGAGTCCCACACACCTACCAAATTTCGTGCATGTAGCTCAAAGTATATGTGAACCATGGAGCTAAATGTCAATTTCTGTAGTGGTTCCACCTTGCCAGATGGTGGCGCTGTAATAACCACGCCCAGTAAGTGAATGGATATCGTGGTAATCATAAGATCTATAAACGGTATGAGTTTCAGGCGATTTTATCAATCAAGTGTGATGTTATGCCACATTTCCTATTTTTCATTTTTTCTCTTATTTCATGCATCCGCCATCTTGAATTCGTAAAAGGTATGAAAAATCCCTTCGCAATTTGACATGAGCAATGTCTTGGTATCATATCTACCAAATTTCACAGGAATCTGACAAACGGTGTCCGAGGAGTATGTTAAAGTTCATCATGAGACCGCCCCATAGAGCCCAAGGTATTTTTTTACTTTAGGGGGCGCTACGGAGTCCCTGGGCCACACCCGGGTCTATACCTCTGTAAACCTCCAGTGTTCCAGACTTCCAAGGTGTGTGCAAAATTTCGTGAGTTTTCATGCACGGGAAAGGGGTCAAAAATGGCCGGTTCCAGGGGAAGAAAAATAATAATAATAATTAAAGCCGCAAGCGGCGATGACGGGCCCTCGCACCAGGTGCACCGCAAAGAGCGCATACCGCAACAATGGTACACAGTGAAGGCACATTCACTCGGAACAGGTGTGCTATCTTTGTCTCACCCACATTTTTTACACTTGCAGACACTCACTGTCACACACTCACTCAGTCTGCCTTTTAAACTCTTTCTCTTAGTAGGGGCGCTACAGAGAATCACATAAGTCATACTGCATGTTCAGAAGGTGGTCCACAGTCTGAGTACCAACTTTGGCTATGATAGGTCAAACCGTTTCCAAGTTATAATGTTCGACCACAAGGGGGCATTAGAGAGTTTCGATTCATGGTTTTGCGTGGTCAGAACACGGTCAGGAGTCCATATACCAAGTTTGGATAAGCTACGTCAAACCGTGTCCAAGTTATCATATTTGACCACTAGAGGGCGCTAGAGAGTTTCGATTCATCGTTATGCGTGGTCAGAACACGGTCAGGAGTCCATATACCAAGTTTGAATAAGCTACGTCAAACCGTTCCCAAGTTATCATATTTGACCACTAGAGGGCGCTAGACAGTTTCGAGTCATGATTCTGTGTGGTCAGTACACGGTCAAGAGTCCATATACTAAGTTTGGATAAGCTACGTCAAACCGTTTCCAAGTTATGATATTTGACCACTAGGGGCGCTACAGAGTTTCGATTCATGGTTATGCGTGGTCAGAACATGGTCAGGAGTCCATAAACCAAGTTTGGATAAGCTATGTCAAACCGTTTCCAAGTTACAATTTTTGACTACTAGCACTTTTAGCACCTTTCCTGCTTGACCAGGTGGTGGCGCTATAACAGGCACGCCCACGGGGTGTCTAGATATAATCACAGGCACACGATCTATGAACCTGTGAAGTTTCAGATCAATCGGGTAAAGCATAGTCAATTTCTGGCACTTTTCCTGCTTGGCCAGGTGGTGGCGCTATAACAGCCACGCCCACGGGGTGTCTAGATATCATCACAGTCACACCATCTATGAACCTGTGAAGTTTCAGACCAATCGGTTAATGCAGTGTGATTTTATGACACACTTCCTGTTTCGTGATGAGCTATTAAAATCATACAATTTCATAATATTGTTATTCCAACATATTACGAAATATCAAAAATCCGTTCGCAATTTAGCTTCAGCAGCATCTAGAGGTCATGTACACCAAATTTCACTTGAATCTGACATACCGTGTCCGACGAGTACGTTAAAGTTCACTGTGTGTCCAAATTGTTACACTCCTTATTACCTCACTTCCTGTTGGGCGTGGCTAATGCAATGTAATATGAAAGTTGTTCGTCTTGGGGAGTCCCACACACCTGCCAAATTTCGTGAGTGTAGGTCAAAGTATATGTCAACCATGGCACTTAATGTCAATTTCTGTAGTGGTTCCACCTTGCCAGATGGTGGCGCTGTAGCAACCACGCCCATTAAGTGAATGGATATCATCGTAATCATAAGATCTATAAACGGTATGAGTTTCAGACAATTCTATCAATGCATTGCAACGTTATGACACTTTTCCTGTTTTTCAGTTTTTCTCGGAATTCATTCGTCCGCCATATTGAAATCGTAAAAGGTATGAAAAATCCCTTCGCAATTTCACATCATCAACATGTCGGCATCATGTCTGACAAATTTCATGGGAATCTGACAAACGGTGTCCGAGGAGTATGTTAAAGTTCATCATGTGACCGGCCCATAGAGCCCAATGTATTTTTTTTTTGTAGGGGGCGCTACGGAGTCCCTGGGCCACACCCGGATCTATGGCCTCAGTGTAAGCCTCGAATGTGCGCAGCACTCCCAACGTGTGTGCAAAATTTCGTGAGTTTTCGTGCACAGGAAAGGGGTCAAAAATGGCCAATTTCTTTGGGAGGAAAAGAATAATAAATAATAATTAAAGCCGCAAGCGGCGATGACGGGCCCTCGCACCAGGTGCACCGCAAAGAGCGCATATCGCAACAATGGTACACAGTGAAGGCACATTCACTCGGAACAGGTGTGCTATCTTTGTCTCACCCTCATTTTTTACACTCGCAGACACTCACTGTCACACACTCACTCAGTCTGCCTTTTAAACTCTTTCTCTTAGTAGGGGCGCTACAGAGATTCACATAAGTCATACTGCATGTTCAGAAGGTGGTCCACAGTCTGAGTACCAACTTTGGCTATGATAGGTCAAACCGTTTCCAAGTTATAATGTTCGACCACAAGGGGGCATTAGAGAGTTTCGATTCATGGTTTTGCGTGGTCAGAACACGGTCAGGAGTCCATATACCAAGTTTGGATAAGCTACGTCAAACCGTGTCCCAAGTTATCATATTTGACCACTAGAGGGCGCTAGACAGTTTCGATTCATGATTCTGTGTGGTCAGTACACGGTCAAGAGTCCATATACTAAGTTTGGATAAGCTACGTCAAACCGTTTCCAAGTTATAATATTTGACCACTAGGGGCGCTACAGAGTTTCGATTCATGGTTATGCGTGGTCAGAACACGGTCAGGAGTCCATAAACCAAGTTTGGATAAGCTATGTCAAACCGTTTCCAAGTTATAATTTTTGACCACTAGCACTTTTAGCACCTTTCCTGCTTGACCAGGTGGTGGTGCTATAACAGGCACGCCCACGGGGTGTCTAGATATCATCACAGGCACACGATCTATGAACCTGTGAAGTTTCAGATCAATCGGGTAAAGTATAGTCAATTTCTGGCACTTTTCCTGCTTGGCCAGGTGGTGGCGCTATAACAGCCACGCCCACGGGGTGTCTAGATGTCATCACAGTCATACTATCTATAAGCCAGTGAAGTTTCAGATTAATCGGGTAAAGCAGTATCAATTTCTAGCACATTTCCTGCTTGGCCAGGTGGTGGCGCTATAACAGCCACGCCCCCGGGGTGTCTAGATATCATCACAGTCATACCATCTATGAACCTGTGAAGTTTCAGACCAATCGGTTAATGCTGTGTAATTTTATGACACACTTCCTGTTTCGTGATGAGCTATTAAAATCATACAATTTCATAAAATTGTTATTTCAACATAGTACGAGATATCAAAAATCCGTTCGCAATTTGGCATCATCAGCATCTAGAGGTCATGTACACCAAATTTCACTTCAATCTGACATACCGTGTCCGACGAGTACGTTAAAGTTCATTGTGTGTCCAAATTTTTACACTCCTTATTACCTCACTTCCTGTTGGGCGTGGCTAATGCAATGTAATACAAAAATTGTTCGTCTTGGGGAGTCCCACACACCTACCAAATTTCGTGCATGTAGCTCAAAGTATATGTGAACCATGGAGCTAAATGTCAATTTCTGTAGTGGTTCCACCTTGCCAGATGGTGGCGCTGTAATAACCACGCCCAGTAAGTGAATGGATATCGTGGTAATCATAAGATCTATAAACGGTATGAGTTTCAGGCGATTTTATCAATCAAGTGTGATGTTATGCCACATTTCCTATTTTTCATTTTTTCTCTTATTTCATGCATCCGCCATCTTGAATTCGTAAAAGGTATGAAAAATCCCTTCGCAATTTGACATGAGCAATGTCTTGGTATCATATCTACCAAATTTCACAGGAATCTGACAAACGGTGTCCGAGGAGTATGTTAAAGTTCATCATGAGACCGCCCCATAGAGCCCAAGGTATTTTTTTACTTTAGGGGGCGCTACGGAGTCCCTGGGCCACACCCGGGTCTATACCTCTGTAAACCTCCAGTGTTCCAGACTTCCAAGGTGTGTGCAAAATTTCGTGAGTTTTCATGCACGGGAAAGGGGTCAAAAATGGCCGGTTCCAGGGGAAGAAAAATAATAATAATAATAATAATTAAAGCCGCAAGCGGCGATGACGGGCCCTCGCACCAGGTGCACCGCAAAGAGTGCATATCGCAACAATGGTACACAGTGAAGGCACATTCACTCGGAACAGGTGTGCTATCTTTGTCTCACCCTCATTTTTTACACGTCGCAGACACTCACTGTCACACACTCACTCAGTCTGCCTTTTAAACTCTTTCTCTTAGTAGGGGCGCTACAGAGATTCACATAAGTCATACTGCATGTTCAGAAGGTGGTCCACAGTCTGAGTACCAACTTTGGCTATGATAGGTCAAACCGTTTCCAAGTTATAATGTTCGACCACAAGGGGGCATTAGAGAGTTTCGATTCATGGTTTTGCGTGGTCAGAACACGGTCAGGAGTCCATATACCAAGTTTGGATAAGCTACGTCAAACCGTGTCCAAGTTATCATATTTGACCACTAGAGGGCGCTAGAGAGTTTCGATTCATCGTTATGCGTGGTCAGAACACGGTCAGGAGTCCATATACCAAGTTTGAATAAGCTACGTCAAACCGTTCCCAAGTTATCATATTTGACCACTAGAGGGCGCTAGACAGTTTCGATTCATGATTCTGTGTGGTCAGTACACGGTCAAGAGTCCATATACTAAGTTTGGATAAGCTACGTCAAACCGTTTCCAAGTTATAATATTTGACCACTAGGGGCGCTACAGAGTTTCGATTCATGGTTATGCGTGGTCAGAACACGGTCAGGAGTCCATAAACCAAGTTTGGATAAGCTATGTCAAACCGTTTCCAAGTTATAATTTTTGACCACTAGCACTTTTAGCACCTTTCCTGCTTGACCAGGTGGTGGTGCTATAACAGGCACGCCCACGGGGTGTCTAGATATCATCACAGGCACACGATCTATGAACCTGTGAAGTTTCAGATCAATCGGGTAAAGTATAGTCAATTTCTGGCACTTTTCCTGCTTGGCCAGGTGGTGGCGCTATAACAGCCACGCCCACGGGGTGTCTAGATGTCATCACAGTCATACTATCTATAAGCCAGTGAAGTTTCAGATTAATCGGGTAAAGCAGTATCAATTTCTAGCACATTTCCTGCTTGGCCAGGTGGTGGCGCTATAACAGCCACGCCCCCGGGGTGTCTAGATATCATCACAGTCATACCATCTATGAACCTGTGAAGTTTCAGACCAATCGGTTAATGCTGTGTAATTTTATGACACACTTCCTGTTTCGTGATGAGCTATTAAAATCATACAATTTCATAAAATTGTTATTTCAACATAGTACGAGATATCAAAAATCCGTTCGCAATTTGGCATCATCAGCATCTAGAGGTCATGTACACCAAATTTCACTTCAATCTGACATACCGTGTCCGACGAGTACGTTAAAGTTCATTGTGTGTCCAAATTTTTACACTCCTTATTACCTCACTTCCTGTTGGGCGTGGCTAATGCAATGTAATACAAAAATTGTTCGTCTTGGGGAGTCCCACACACCTACCAAATTTCGTGCATGTAGCTCAAAGTATATGTGAACCATGGAGCTAAATGTCAATTTCTGTAGTGGTTCCACCTTGCCAGATGGTGGCGCTGTAATAACCACGCCCAGTAAGTGAATGGATATCGTGGTAATCATAAGATCTATAAACGGTATGAGTTTCAGGCGATTTTATCAATCAAGTGTGATGTTATGCCACATTTCCTATTTTTCATTTTTTCTCTTATTTCATGCATCCGCCATCTTGAATTCGTAAAAGGTATGAAAAATCCCTTCGCAATTTGACATGAGCAATGTCTTGGTATCATATCTACCAAATTTCACAGGAATCTGACAAACGGTGTCCGAGGAGTATGTTAAAGTTCATCATGAGACCGCCCCATAGAGCCCAAGGTATTTTTTTACTTTAGGGGGCGCTACGGAGTCCCTGGGCCACACCCGGGTCTATACCTCTGTAAACCTCCAGTGTTCCAGACTTCCAAGGTGTGTGCAAAATTTCGTGAGTTTTCATGCACGGGAAAGGGGTCAAAAATGGCCGGTTCCAGGGGAAGAAAAATAATAATAATAATAATAATTAAAGCCAGCAAGCGGCGATGACGGGCCCTCGCACCAGGTGCAACCGCAAAGAGTGCATACCGCAACAATGGTACACAGTGAAGGCACATTCACTCGGAACAGGTGTGCTATCTTTGTCTCACCCTCATTTTTTACACTCGCAGACACTCACTGTCACACACTCACTCAGTCTGCCTTTTACACTCTTTCTCTTAGTAGGGGCGCTACAGAGATTCACATAAGTCATACTGCATGATCAGAAGATGGTCCACAGTCTGTGTACCAACTTTGGCTATGATAGGTCAAACCGTTTCCAAGTTATAATGTTTGACCACAAGGGGGCATTAGAGAGTTTCGATTCATGGTTTTGCGTGGTCAGAACACAGTCAGGAGTCCATATACCAAGTTTGGATAAGCTACGTCAAACCGTGTCCAAGTTATCATATTTGACCACTAGAGGGCGCTAGAGAGTTTCGATTCATGGTAATGCGTGGTCAGAACACGGTCAGGAGTCCATATACCAAGTTTGGATAAGCTACGTCAAACCGTTTCCAAGTTATCATATTTGACCACTAGAGGGCGCTAGACACTTTCGATTCATGATTCTGTGTGGTCAGTACACGGTCAAGAGTCCATATACTAATTTTGGATAAGCTACGTCAAACCGTTTCCAAGTTATAATATTTGACCACTAGGGGCAATCGGGTAAAGCATTGTCAATTTCTGGTACATTTCCTGCTTGACCAGGTGGTGGCGCTATAACATGCATGTCCACGGGGTGTCTAGATATCATCACAGGCACACCATCTATGAACCTGTGAAGTTTCAGATCAATCGGGTAAAGCATTGTCAATTTCTGGCACTTTTCCTGCTTGACCAGGTGGTGGCGCTATAACAGGCACGCCCACGGGGTGTCTAGATATCATCACAGTCATACCATCTATGAACCAGTGAAGTTTCAGATCAATCGGGTAAAGCATAGTCAATTTCTGGCACTTTTCCTGCTTGGCCAGGTGGTGGCGCTATAACAGCCACGCCCAGGGGTGTCTAGATGTCATCACAGTCATACCATCTATGAACCTGTGAAGTTTCAGACCAATCGGTTAATGCAGTGTGATTTTATGACACACTTCCTGTTTCGTGATA
>JAODXP020001403.1:0-22786 GCA_027497455.2 Sardinella longiceps | reverse complement strand
CCATATGGAAAAGAAATAGTAAAATCTTATAAAATATATAATTGTAAGCAATATCTGTACATCATGAAAGACTTACATGGCTAATACTATGATTTACTCTTGAAAGTGGCCACTTTTGCATTTTCTTCATACAAAATTACTATTAGAACCAAATATGATCCAAGTCAATGTCATGGAATAACAGAGCACAACAACGGATTGCTTTCATATGATACATACTAATTTTAACATGTTTTTTTATATGTTTAACATGTTTTTTTTTATATGACTTATGTGTGGACCATAGTGAAATATGGTGTGTGACCATGTAGAAATATTATTGAATTTATGAAAGAATAGTATGTGTATAATAATAAAAACATGTATGAATATGCCCCTGTTAATATACGAACTTGTAGATTGACATATACTTTTTTTGTATGTAAATCCTACACAACATGCAAATGTGATAATATCTGATTACACTTAAAGGCACACTCAACTACCTGTTTTAGATCCCACTAAAAAAATGGTAATTAGGCAAATATTTTTTTTATGGAATTTATTTTCTATTACAAAACAACCTGTATTCACAGCCACAAACGTCATATTTATTTGGTATACAGTATAACATAATTACATATACAGCTATACTGTGTACCTTTTACTGTATATTATACTGAAATATTTACTCAACTTTACCCCTCACAAAAAAACACCAACATGGACTAAGGGCCAACTACTAATAAAACGGATAACACAAACAATGACAAATTAACATAAATGGGCCTCAAACTGAGGACAAAAGGAATACTTTAGAACTTTTTGGCTTTAGCCCGGAGTTCTGTGATCTTGGCATTTATGGTGCTTCCAATGCTTGCTAAACTTGTCCCTGGCCACTTCTCAAGGGTTGCATCTACATAAACAAAACAAACAAACAAAACAAGAAATTCAGTGCAGATGTCCAATATAGGGTTATACACAGAAGTAACAATTAACATATCAAAGTCAATGACAAATAATTTTAAATGTAGCCAAACTAAGTGCCAACTAAAAAGTGAGCATCACATCATTGACCCATCAATTAAAGAGATAATACATACTGTAAATTGCGTCCAGCTTGTCTTTGTCCAGTGGCCGGCGTGCATCTCCCTTGCTCCTGCCACGGAGATTTCTCATGAGTAAAATATCGTGCGGGAAGACGGCCATGAGGAGGTGTCTGACAAAGACCGTTGCTGTTGTTGAATTTTGCGCATAAGCCCAAGCCAAGCGATCCACCCACACACCACTGCCCTGATAGATCTCAACCTGACAAGGACACAAGTTAAACAGAAAATATCTGATTAATATAAAGCATGTTCACACGTCATCAAAATGTATCTTGGGTAAGTCAGATTGCCAGTGATCAGCCGATATACATTTCACACCAGCCTTCTAATACGTGATCACTTCAGAATTACATGATGCGTTATGCTGCCATAGTAACCAAAGTGGATTGGAGAGATGAAATGCGGACATGCAGAATCAGTTCTGTGCACTTTAAATGATCAATGCGAACGGCCAGTCAGGAGGATAAGATTTTGAATGGATATGCACAGCAGGTCAAAACTGGACTGTAATCGGAACAAAGCCCTTGTGTCTAGATTCAAGATGGTGGCGCCGGTACTGGCTGCAGCCCCTCACGCTCCTGCTAGCCGGTTACTTGGACTATTATTATTTCCATGCCTGATATCTTGATATCTCTGCACTTTATGTCTTGTGAGTTGTGATGTCCTATATACATCTCAGTTGTTTGTCTTAATTTTAACTGCACATTTGGAGCTTTGAGAAATGCAATTTCAGTCTGCGTGCAATGTACTGTTGCAGTGCTTGATTGACAATAAAGTTCGCTTTGACTTTGGTTGATCACTTGCAATCAGATTTAATAAGATTCTAAAGGCTACAGTGGAATCCGCATATAATGGTCACGGATATAGTAATCAACCTCTCATATAGATCAAAGGTTTGAGACGGAATCAGATTCTATACAAACTGTTTTAGTCATTGTTCACACACTTAAGCCACTTGTAATCAGATTTACCCAAAACAAATTTTGACCAAGTGTGAACAGGCTCATAGTGTACATATCTAAATATGCCTGAATAGGTATCAAACAAAAGTAAAATAAAGTGTGATACAAAAACTTAATTGAAATCTTGAAATGTTCTTTGACATGGAGGTGAATGATTTTTGGTGAAAGGAGGCAAAGTTTTTTGGAGCAGACATGGGGGTGGGATTTCAATTGCTTTGGTGATGGTCACTGCAAAGGTCTATCTAGAAGACCTACTATATCTGTGGAGGTCAAATCTGACAACCTGAACAATTTCATAAAATGAATTTATAAAAAACAACAACAACAACAAAATTACCTTTGAGGAATTAGAGGACTGTGATGAAATGGAGGACTGCATTGATATAACAGATGGAGACCTGGAAGGGGGCTTTGATGAAGAAGGCAGGGGCTGTGGTGAAGGCGGGGCTGGAGAAGCAAGGAGCTGTGGTGAATGCAGGGATGGAGAAGGAAGGGTCTTAGGTGGTGTGTCCAGTTCTGAACCAGTGGGATGTGGAGCCATGTTGATTATTTTCTTCATGTTTATGACGAGCCCAGGCACATCTACACAATGAGAGGGTTGTAAGTTAGGATTACTACTCTTCAGGCCTACACCAGTTTTGTCAGCATATCATCGTAAAACATTTTTATAACCGTTCAATGACTGATAAAATGTAAACTGATAATACCTTGTAGGATCATCTCTTTCCATTTTTCATTTTCTTCTTTAAGATCCTTATTTTCCTGTCTTAGGTCGATCACAGCCTTCCTGAGGTCATCGTAGACCTCGTTGGTCATCGTAGTCGTGGAGGGGTTACATTGGCCATACAGCTTCAGAAACACCTTGGCAGGATCTTTTGCAGCCTTGTCAGGAACTTTTGACCTCTGACATTGAAATAAAGTAGAGTAAATGAAATACAAACTGCTGCTAGAACAGCACAATACAACAGCATCTGTAGTAATGTCTATTACACAACTAGCCCAGAAATCTGGACGTACGCAAGCAGTAGCAAATTATTTTGCTCATTACCTGTTATAGTCTGGCTTGCCAGGCTATTACACAGCAATGATAACCTTAGGAAACATAGGCTACTCTATTCAAAGATTGCCAACAATTTTCTAGTAATCTTTTTTCGCTGGCATTTGGCTGTTGGTCTGTTAGTGTTAAAAATAACTCAAAGTACAGCATGAATTTGGATAAAATTTTCATACAACGTGGCTATAAAGACAAGGATCAGAAGATTCCGTAACGATTCATTGTGAATTAGTAGGAAACATGGCAAAAGACCAAATTGTTATTCAGCAATAAATCAAATTGATCAATGTAGTCCTTTCAAACAACAATTTCATTTTGAAAAACACATTTAAATTACTCTCGCTTTTCCACACACATTTTGCAGGAAAACATTTCCAAGTTCTCAAACTTTTAAACTGTACTTGAAACACAATTCCCTAAATGCACACACACCTCCTTACATAAGAGTTAGATATGAGTTTCCATCACCTTTGGGTGCACTGGTGGACTTTCGATGTCAGTTGAGCAATCAGAATCGTCATCATTTTTCGACACCTTCATTGTCTCTTCATCCTCTTCCTGTCTCTTTACAAGTGGAGTTTCTTGGTTGTCTCAAACCGAGACTCTAGAGAGGAAAAACAAGGTCATAGACCCACAGATGACTCAATGCTACTTTGTTTGATAACTTGCCAGTACTAAAGACACAAGATATTTTTCTCCAATATATTTGTAGTTTCCTTTAACAGCGAATTAGCACTGACAAATAACCCATGGGGACAGAACTTTAAACTGCATTTACATGCTCAAAATGCCACCCCAAAAGCTATGCAACATCAGTGGACACCTTCCCACATAGCACTGTCGTGTTTGATTATAAATGACTAAAAAGGTGGATGAAACAGTGTGTTTGTACGTGCAAGCAGCCACATAAAGAAACCAATATGTGGCTGCTTGCATAAACATATTGTTTTAACCACAGGCAATGTGGACCATATAATTGGTAGTGTGTTGTGTTGTAATGTGTCTGTTGATGTTATACAGATTTGCATCTGGAGCATGTTAAGATGCTAAAAACACAGTTTAACACTGCCCCCATGGATTAGCTGTCAGTGCTAGGCCTAATTCACTGTTCAAGCAAACCTATATGAGTTGGACCAAAATTACTTGCATCTTCAGAAGTGGCAAGTCTGGAGTAACTTGAGCAATATAGAGCTCTTGTTGAAATTGACCAAATTTCTCTTTTAAGATATTTGATTTAATTCTACAAGCACAAACTCATTTGTGTCTCTGTAAGTCAGCTGACAATTACATTTTAGCAATTAACTATGTAACATAGACTACATTCTACAGTTGTTAAAAAAAATGTCAACTTGTACCACACTTCTACAAAGTTCTTACCACTAACAAAAACAACACGGCCTTTGTAATGAGACCACCCTCCTTTTGGCTTCCGACCATGGCGCCACTCGATAAATGCAGAATAGATGGAGATGGGGTTTCCATTGTCGTCCATCCTGGTGTCATCATACCCCTGTATGGCATCCGTTCGCACGTCGCTGTACTTCCCTGCATCCTCTCCTTCTGTCCACATTATTACGGCAAACCTCCTCCCCTTTCGTTCTGAAGTTATATACATACATACATTAAAAAAATATTACCTTTTTCAATTATCCTCATGGAAAATGTTAAACTAAGGATAGTTTCAATGGGTCTATGTACCATGGATAACAGCATCATGGGATGAGAAATGACGAGAAAAGCTTATGTTAGCAGCTAACAGGATTCTGTAACTGACCTAAGATCGCTAGTGTAACGGAGGCCAGCTAGCGCGGCTAGCTCGGTGGTAGTGTGTAAAAAAATCCTCATCACCCAATTCCATGGGCGCTTCTAACACACTGAGTTAGAAGCTCGGGCTTTTAGCTTAGTTGGTTAGAGCGTTCCACTCCCACGCCGGGAGTTTGTAGCTTGCGGGGTGGCGGGTTCGAGACCCGTGTGCGGTGCGGACCGCCACCGGCTACATTGGTGCCGTGACCCGGATGGGAGTGAGGATTTGGAGGGTGAGTGTAACGGAGGCCAGCTAGCGCAGCTAGCTCGGTGGTAGTGTGTAAAAAAATCCTCATCACCCAATTCCATGGGCGCTTCTAACACACTGAGTTAGAAGCTCAGGCTTTTAGCTCAGTTGATTAGAGCGTTCCACTCCCACGCCGTAGCTTGTGGGGTGGCGGGTTCGAGACCCGTGTGCGGTGCGGACCGCCACCGGCTACACTAGTTTATTTAGAAACATATAAGGGCAAAGGAAATGGCACTTAAAACAACAGTACTGGCAGATAACTAACGTTTACCTTCCTTTTAAGGTAGCTATCATGTCAACGTTTGCTAACGGCTAGAACACCTTGCCATTTCCATATGATACATGATTTAGGCGATAGCACATTTTACCCTGCCTAGTCAAGAAAAAAATACATTTGCAAAATTATGTAAGATTTTAGACCAGAATATCGAAATATACTGTTTGCAACTTACCTCTACTTTCGCTGAACTGCGACATGTTACTGCTTGCTTACGCTTGTTCGCTAGCTTCAACTTCCTTCGTCTTCGGTTTGGATTTGAAAGTTGACTGAATCAGATCTCGCAATGTTTTGCGAGACGCGGGGCAGGAACTCGTTTGATCCTTGGCGCGCTTGATGCAATGACTTGGAGGGAGTGTTTTTCTTTCGATCTCGCTTAAGGTTTACTTTTTCAGTCTTTCTCTGGATATATCTTCTTCATTATGAAAAGGAAACACTCGAAAATAGAAGACTGGGAGAAAGAAAATATACCACAACGGACTCTAACTAGATGGAAAAAAGGTGAGTGCCATCAGCGTCTCTGGTGCCATTAAGTTATACATTATGCATCTTTCTATTGAAATTGTTCCCATTTAATATTACTGTTCACTTCCTACCTAGGAAAATCAACAGGACTTTGGCAGAGCTCATCGAACGCGACCTAGAGCTATATGTAAGTTTACCATGAATTTGGTCACAGCTGACCAGTAGTTGCTAGAACCTAGGTGTTACCAGTAGTTGCTAAGTATAAAAGCAAGCTAATGAATTAAATTGAAAAGTTTGAAATTGAGTAATGGGAAGGATTGCAATGTGGTGTGCTCAGTAGTTTTATGTAGCATCAAAAACTCGCATTGCTCTTTTTAAATGTAATTTCGTAGTGAAGATATGCGCCTTTGTCCTGCCATTGAAAATGTACACTACAGACACCTTTTACTTATGTATGATAGTTAAATAATTAAAAACAAATCTGTATCTGCAGGAAAACAGTGAGGATGCCAGCCAAAGAGAGAACAATTCAGAGTTACTCAATCCAGCACAGGTGAGAGAAAAACAGACTATTAGCCTAAGTTAAAAATCCTACAGGGATTCAATTTGTAGCCAGCGCTAAGTGCGTGAGTGGGTATGATAACGATGATGTTGACCAAATTCAGACCATCATGGCTAAATGCTGCCATTCTACACATAGCACTCTGCAGCCTCAAAGAACAGGGGTGGGCTGATTGACTCCTTTTAATAACAGATAAATAGGGCAAAGATCAATTATATCATTTCAGATGTTCTTGTTCTCTTTTTTATTTTATTTTTTGCTTCTTGCATGTTCTTGCTCCTTGTTTCTGTTTAGACTGTAGAATGTCATTGAAGTTACTGATTTGTGTTCCCACCAGGAAAACATTTGTAGCCAGAATGCCTGCCATGGAGAGGAGCTGGGAGAAGAGTCTGTGATCCAAGTAAGACAAAACATAAATTATCCACTATCCTAAGCACATTATCATATTAGCGCTTTCTCACTCAATACTTGTCTGTCTATATGTTACTGTCCTTAGGAAAGCATAGAAGACACCAGACAAGAGCAAGCGGAGTCATCTACTCTTTTGCAGGTAAGCCATAACTACAAATCATCAGGTTTTGAGGGATTCATCCTCAAACTCCACTTGGTGTGTGTGTGTGTGTGTGTGTGTCTGTGAGTGGGGTTAAGTGAGTAAGCCAGTCTGCTTCCTGCAGATGTCAACACCTGGCCAAGGCTGATGCCACACCATGGTCACATTTTTTTCTTTCACGTTTCCCAAAAACACAGAAATATCACTTAGGCAATTATCGTATGAGGTTAACGAAATGCTCTAATGGCAACCTGGACCTCCACATAGCTGCCTTTTACATTTTTGTTGTGGTTTTGCCCTTAGGGAAGCAATGAGGGTGGCAGCCAAATAGAAGAAGAGAATGGAGAGTGCTTCAGTCCAGCACAAGTGAGTCAAAGAAAGAAAAAAAAAAACTTGCATAATTAAGGTTGTTAATACTGTTAGGTCTATTGACATTTGGTGAAATATCTCTAGACATTATTTGTGTCAATTTCAATGATAATGACAAAGCAAATTCTGTATCACAAAATTACAATATGTATGTAGGCCTACTGGGGGCATCAAAATGCCACGAAAACAAACGCATTCAATTTCAATAATTAATTGGTTTCTTTACACCCTTTATGTTCTTCTCTGTATATTTCTGCCTCCTATGTATTAGGTAGTAATGACAGGTTTACAATTCTAATAATTTAATTTTCTCTGTCATTTCAGGACAATCGGGAGTCATGTGGACTGACAGAAGGACAAAGTTGCATCTCCATTCTGTCCTTTGTATTGAAGCACAACACAACACATGAGGAAACGCTTATATGTGTATCATGTTCCTCATCCAGAACAGTGAAAAGCAATTTACAGGATGGGCATTACTTCATAAGTCTTCCACTCACAAATCAGTTGAAAGATATTAGAAATAACTCTGTTGTAGTTCTGAAGGACGGGACTATTTTTAAAATCTCTCACTTTATTGACACAGGTGATGAGTGCTTATACGCCATTGGAAACTATGGCACTTGCACAGTGCAGAAGTTAGCCAGAGGTAATCTTGTCAGAACTCCACTTAAATACATGTCAACAGTCCACTTTCCCACTGGCTTTCATAAGTCAATAAATGCTGCTCAGATAGTCCGATTATGCATGTATTTCCAATGTACACAGTCCAGCTCGATTGTATGTCAGTTACTCGGCAGATACTGTAAATAAATTCATTTCATGTACTGTAAATAGGGTTGCCTTGGAAGCAAAAGCTATTGTTACTTAAATTAAACTATTAGAGTGCCAGTTACCTGCAGCGTTTCAGTTGTGATGAGCTAATATAGATGAATAAAATGTTAAATTAATTCATACCCTTTCATATCAGCAAGTCCAGGATCTTTGAAATGTTCACATCATGCTATGATATATCAGTTTTGTAATGCCATAAACAGACATAAAAATATTTTCTGTGAACTAGAAAAATAGATGTGGAACATATGATCTCAGATGTCCAATTAAGTCTGTCTGAAATGTGTTTGATTAAAAATAAATAAATAAAATATATGTCAAAAGTAAGGTATGATTAAGTCCTTTTTTATTTCACTTGCCTAGTTAAAGGAATATTCCACCTTTTAAATTAGCCTAGTTTTTCACCCTCTTACCTCAGTACATTCAGTACACAGCTTTAGCTTAGCATAGGTGCTGAAATGCAAAGTAGTCAGATAGCAACTCTTTGACTACTTTACTTTCCAGCACCTATGCTAAGCTAAAGCTAAAATTAGGGTTGCTAGACTAGGAAAACGCATGTACTGATACTGAGACCAAAATGTTTTTACCCACATATGTCATTCATTTTTTAAAGTGTGTTTTGCTTGTTTCCTATAATCTATTGGTTTACGTAATGCTTGGGAAACTCTTGCATATTTTTTTTATAAGGATACTGTATCAAGATCTTGTGTTATCTGCCATTCTTATAAGTTACAAGTTCATACAATTTTCATATTATATGCATTTACTATAGATTTTACATCAGATTTGACTGTCATGTAAGATTCACATGAGATTCTGATAAAACAGACTTAAATTTTGTAAAATTTATCTATATCTTTTCCATATGGGGTTTGATTTTGCCAAATATCAGGGTGCTGTCTTGAAAGCTTAACTTAGTGTAACTTAAGTCACACTGTAAAACTGCAAGCAGAAAAAATATATCTTAGTACCATTCCTTTTCTTAGTGCATTTGTCTGACACAGCATATTAAATGTTTATAAATGGATTGGTTAGCTTACGGCTAATCCTAAGGAGAAATCAAAGGGAAAGCTAATGCTTAGCGTATGCAAACAAACTCAAAAGATACAGGTCTAATTTTAGTCATTAACTCATGTTTACATCAGATTAAGTCTTAGTACTAACTTATACAGTTAAACAAAAAAAATACTTACAGGCATATGTCTTCCTAGCCGTAAGATAAAGAGCAGGAAAATCATATCTGCACAGTTTCTTCATACTTTCAGAACTGCCTACGGTAACACTTGAGGCTCAAATGCGCTCAAATGCTACTAAGTCAAACCACTAGAGGTCCCTGTTTAATCCAAAGTTAACAACAGAACATCACAAGAAATAAACAATAGCTGGCAACATCCATTAGAATTGTTTGTTTGTTTGTTTCTTCCTTGCTTTCTTTTTTCCAAATTGAATGAACTTTGCATGTGTTTCTTAAATGACTGTCTGACATGTATAATGATATTACTCACCCTTTTCCCCCCAATTTTCGTATATCATCTTTAATTGTGATGTTGTAACAAGCATAATGACCATCACAGTTTGGCTTGATGTGGCATGTCGAAGTGCAGTTCTTAAAATAGTTAGCGATACAGCCTGTTGTGAAGAATTGAACAGCCACAAGTAAATTAGAAAGCAAACATGAGTGGGTTAGGTTATTTTTAACCATGTTGTTTCTCATTTATGTGCTTGTGAAAAGATTTTCATTGAGATCTGAAAGTCACAATTACAGAAACTGACAAATGCATCCTTAATGAAATGTACAATCCCAGAAAACATCCAGGAATTCTATTCTTTGAATAGAATAAACATGAAATTTTGAATTGGACTTTGGTTGTATTTTATGATGCTTCACAAGTACATGAGATCGCATGTACAGCACGGATATTGAGAAACGGCCACAATTTACTGTCCGGTGCATACGAAACAATCAAACTAGTGGTGTGATGACTCCCTAAAAGTTATTTCTTGTTTGTGTGTGTGTGTGTGTGTGTGTGTGTGGGAACCTAATCAGATGGAGCCTACGCCACCCAAAGAAGGTATATTTGGTGTGTCTGTTGATTTTGTATTTTTTTTTACACGTAATTGTAGACAGAAATGCATGACTATATGTCTTGGTATGAATTTAATCATCTTCTCTGGATTTGTGCTTTTTCAACTCCCGTCAGTTCCTGCTCCTGTGTTGCTCCAGTTCACCTCTGTTCAGACCAACAGTGTGACATTGAGCTGGTCACCACCTCGGGGTGGCCCAGGGGCCTACAGATATAGAGTCAACTGGACGGGAGGCGGAGAAGAGAAAAGCCGCACTGTAGAAAGTTTAAGTCTGGAAGTGACAGGACTTCTGCCCGGAGAGACGTACCACTTTACTGTGGCCACCCTCACTAAAGATGCCCGCCAGAGCACCTACGTGGAGAAATCTGTTATCACAGGTAGGCCGAGTCATTAGTGTTCCAGTTCTCTGTGTTGTGTTAGTTTGTCTGCGCTGGAAATAAGAAATGGTCAGGCACTGGTTTACTGGTCACTTTATTCCAATGACGGAGCACAACACCATAAAACAAAAATACACATGGGAGTAACCTTTCTTCAGTTCAGCCATCACAGACTGCGCTCTAGTATGCATCAGTAATGTAGTTTGCATACGCTAGGTCTGTACGTAAAAAAATGAAAAATCCCACCTTATGTACATGTAAGGTGGGATAATAATCAGAAGCAAAGGTGATAAAGATATGACTTTCCCTGTGTTTTATCTGAGTAATAGTCCACTTCTGGAGTGTAAAGAAGTCACATACATAGGCCATATTTTCCACTAGTGACCTTGGTGATGATAAAGATACTGTCAACGGCACAAATTATATATATTAACAATCGCTATGGCTTGGTCTGCAGTCGCTTTAATTTAATTTTGAAATGAAGGAGAACCCTAGGCCCCAAAATTAGTAATCCTTTTATTTGGTGATAGGCAGCGTTCAAGTTTTTAATTCCAGTAAGCAGAAACAAAGCACATCAAATACTTCGGATTCAGCATTGTAGATCTGAATACCAAACCTCTCAAACTCATGCCATATTTATTGTTTCAAGGTAGCACCTTCATTCTCAATGTAAATGAATTAGGTTTCTCATAATAATTAGGTCAATCTCTTCTCTTGCCTGTGATGGTTCTGAATGGCCTAACATAGGGATTACTCCATTTTTTTGGTGCAACAACATTACACTGAAAAAAATTTAATACACTCAAACCAGATGAAAATGAGTAGAATAGATCAATACCATGAAGTCACCCTACTTGATATACTGTACATGAACAATCTTACTCTGAAAATAAAGCCTTGGACATTTGATGTCAATTTGACTGCAAGGTATTGGATGTCCCAGAATGCCACAGTCCTGACCAAATGTTTGTAATCACATATTATTCCTTGCTTGAAACATTTTTTTTTTGAACAATGTTTAAAGGCAATACATGTCATTGTGCTACTTGCAGTTGTATCAAGGTATCAATGTATGTATGTCTATGTATCGATATTCATGATTTCACAAACCATCAAAGAGATGACTATCCTCAACATCCTAGTCTGGATTGCAAACAGAATAGAGGCTTTTAGTAATTTTGGAATGTCATTCATTCACATCAGTCATCATAATGAGTCATATTCCATATTATAACATTAGTTCACGCAATCCACCAGAATTCATAATAAACTAACCTCACAAGATCAGTTTATTTGTAGATTCCCTTTCAAGTGAAGGGAGACACAAGTGCACAACTGAAGTGAGCACAGACTGCCCAACTTGGTGTGACACCTGACCATGAGCAGTCAACTTCACATTGAGCTTAATAGGAAGTAATACTATGATTCCAAATTCACCTTCATATTTTGAGAACAGGCTTCTCAATTATCCTTACCATACCCTGAGAATCAACAAATGACTTAAAGCGTCAGGCCACCATTCGTGGAAATAAGTTCATTTTGCACCTCCCCTCGAGTTAAGAAATTGAGTTTTACCTTTTTTCTGTTCATCAAGCTGTTCTCCGAGCCTGGCGATACGACTTGCAGCTCTAGCCTATAGTTGCTTGAATCGAATTTGAACAGCTAGCTTCGCGCCCGCTAGCATCTCGCTTAAAAGTGATAAATATTTTCGTTAATTTTCCCATTTAAATGTCTTCTAATCTCTAGTTGAAAAATGTAATAATACTTGCAGAAAATGAAACGTGGCGATTTCTTTGGACGAATTGGTTTGGAACTATATCTCATTTCTGCGTAATGATCAATGCGCGTGGCGTAGCAGCACACTCATATTAAAGCAGCCCCCAAAAATAGTCCCAACAAACACAACAAAAGTTCATGTTACATTCACTACGTGTGTTGATTATTACGTCAAACTGGATTGTAGTTCCAAGATAATTAAACCGAGGAAATTGCCACGTTTCATTTTCTACAAGTATTATTACATTTTCCAACTAGATATGAGAAGACATTTAAATGGGAAAATTACTGGAAATATGTATTACTTTTAAGCGTGATGCTAGCGGGTGCGATGCTAGCTGTTGAAATCCGAATCAAGCAACTATGCTAGGCTAGAGCTGCAAGTCGTATCACCAGGCTCGGAGAACAGCTTGATGAACAGAAAAAAGGTAAAACTCAATTTCTTAACTCGAGGGGAGGTGCAAAACGAACTTATTTCCATGAATGGTGGCCTGACACTTTAAGCTGTACCCGAAGATTGAATTTGGCGTACATTTTCAATCTTGCCTACATTTGAGAAGCCAAATTGAACAGACAAAAAGATTAATTCATATTTCAAGTTGATATTTAGGCTACCCATAATGCTTAGAGGCAACTCACTCTCTGCATATGACCAATTAAAAACTACCATTTGACATTAATTTTATTTACTTAGTTTTCTCAGTCTTTGTGGATAGTGGAAAATATGATTTTGTATAGGTGAATATCACAGTTTTTGGAACTGATTGTTTTAAGTATATGTTTGCTAAAAATATGCTGAAGGGGATTGCCAAAAATATGAAGGGTATATTACAAATATAATCATGCATGGATTTTAACAAGATTACTTAAGTACATCTATCGAAAAAAATACTATGCATGACGTTACTCAATTTTATTGATGTAGTGTATCTTTTGTTATTGTGATATTTAAGAGGCAGCCGAATTATTTTTTAGAGTAGAGAGGACCAAGGAATATGGTTTAATGGATGAATGTGGGTAGATTCTAGAAAGAAGAACCCCGCTTACACAAACCCGAATAACCATAAAGACTCACATTTATCTCTCCGGTTGCACCTCTCATTTACACATACCCGGAAGTTTCAATCATTGAAGACAGACACTTTCAAGAACTGCGGGCAAGGTGGAGATGTCGGAGAACTCCATCTTTAGACATTTGTGTAAACACCCATAAACTGAGTTTTAACACCAAAGAGGTTTGAAGCAAACGAGAAGCACCTACGGTCACGTAATTCCTGTTTTTTTATTTTCGCAAGGGCAACCCCTCAGTAGATAGACATGAGTCGGGCTTAATTTCAATGATGAGTGGACTTTTTACCAATAAATCATCTTTTTGGAGTTATTATGTTTTTTTTGGATGTATCGCTCATATTCTGTAAGTGTTTAAAATGATTTCAAGCCTAATGGTGTAAACTGTTACTCTTCTGTTACTGTTACTTTGCTGCCCAGCAGTAAATGGCCTACTATAGATTTCAAGTTGTTAACGAGATAATGCTAGCGAGCTAGCTAACATAATGCTTTAAATTGATATTTGAGATTTAATTTGACAGCCAGCGGATAACATTACTGAGTCATTTTAAGTGGACAGAGCAAAAGTAAACATAGTTTACAGCAATATGTTAGGTTTGAGCAAAGTCCAAAACGGCTTGTGTGTAGTTAGCATATAGCTGTTGTCATGGTAACTGTCAAATAGCTACGTTAGCACACTAACTTGGTTCATAGTCGTACAAAATTGTTTTGCAGAGGCGCAATTGAATTGTCGTTTGTTGGTTTCATCATTCTATAATTTCTTAAAAATTTGTAGTATTGCCTAGCCGGAGCTTTTCAATGTATGGGTGCCAAGAATTGTGGCAAATGCCTTTTTGCACACAAAAAATCTTTCCTTAAAATGTATTACTTCCAGTCAAAGTGAAGGCAATCCCCTTCAAAGTTGTATTTTTCTTCAATGTTTTCATTGTGTGATTCAGGAAAATTACAAATAGATGATTTTTAAAACAGCCTTCACGTGTATTGTAAGCCAAATCTACCAGGGGTGCCAATAATTATGGAGGGCGCTATATTTATGTAATTGACCAATAATAGCACTTGCCAATTAATAGCATTAAGCAAACAAATACTTTTAAAGGACGCACACAGTGTAATTTGGCGGCTCGGCTACAGATGATGGCTTCATTTGCAGAATTCTTCTGGGACAGAAGGCATGTTACATTAGCGAAACTGTGTCATCCAACATTGTAGGCTGACTAAGTTAATGGCACAAGCAGACAAATTTCTGTCCATTCGTCTGGGTATTGTCGCACTGGCGTTTAGGTAGGGGTGCGTTAAATGAGACTTTTCTGTTCGATGGAGACAAGACACAAGAGACAATCTGTTAATTACATTTTATTTTCAATTGTCAAAAGTGATGGGGACATGTCCCCAGTGTCCCTGGACAATCTGACGCATAGTGCAAATCAAACCATGTTTTCCTGGAAACCGTTGCCCTAGTATTACTGAGAAATTGCCAAGATCCAACAAAAAAGATTGTTCACTTTTCTTTAATAACAACTTGTCTTTTTATTTCAGATGTCTCATCACCAACAAACCTAAATTTGGTCAATGAAAATACATCTAAGACTCTGAAATGGCAGAGGCCAGCTGGCTTGAACCGGGTACACCAGTTCGAACTGGAACTTTTTAAAGAAGGAGATAGGCCAAGTGGAATTAAATATCAGACAGATCAGACAGAATTCACCTTCACTGACCTTGAATCTTGGTCCTATTACACTGTCAAACTATCCACCACACTTGAAAATGGACGTCAGAGTAAAAGCATCTCTAAATTATTCAACCACACACCAGGTAAGTTAGAGGAGTTTGAATAAAATAACAGTTATTTTGATAATGTTGGCTCAACAGTATACTGAAGTTGGAAAAATATGTTTTCTATGCAAGTAAGATCTAATAATTGTGATGTGTGAATCAACCTGAGTCACCCACGAATTGTGGATGTGAGTAACCCAAGCTTGGTTTCCAGGGCTGGGTGAGGTAAAATTTTTAGATAGCTTTTGTTGGGTTATCAAATGTCAAATCTGTGGGAGCATTCAGAGTAGGGTGACGTCCTCCTTTACCTGGACTCTTTTTTAGACTTTAAAAAAATCCGGGCAGAATTTTGAAATTGTTCGGGATATTGTTCTAAATATGATTAGGCATACATAGTTTCCATTGCGTTTCTCAGTAGTTCTCTAAATTACAGATCACGCCCCCATATTTCAGTGGGCTTTCAAGACAGCACTCTGATATTTTGCACAATAAAAGCATGGGTCCAACACTTTTGAAACATATTTTTATGATGGTCACTAGCTCAACTGACAGCCATTAGGTGGTCATTCAAAACTCAACTTTTCAGTTTTGGTGCCTTGTTTTGGGGCCTCTCACTGCTTGTGCAAAAATGTAACCTTGCTCAATCATAAAGACATGAGCACATTGGGATGTCCTGTTTCGAAATATAATTGGTTGAGGCTGGCAAAATTTTCAAGTACTGATAGAGAGGATGTTTCTTTCGTCCATATCTTTCGACCATATCTTTGTGCGCAATCAGTAAAAAAGGTTGAAACAATTTTTATTATGTTGACATGTATCTAATCTATTTGTAGTCTAAATATCACTCATATCGCTAAATATCGCTCATTGTTAATATTCATGTGATAAGAAGAGAGCTGCCATAGTAAATATGTGGGAAATATTGGCCAAGATATCTGCCATAGATTCGTTGAGAAAGACAATGTAAAGTTTTACTGTTTCAGTGGCTTGCTTTAAAAAAAATTAAAAAAATAAACTACTTCACGTTGCAAGATGAGGAGGCAATCACACGTGGGAGCAAGTTTGCAGATGTTATTGTATTTACCATCTTTAATATAAATATTTGCCAGTTATTATTATATTTATTTATTTATTTTTTTTTTTGGGGGGGGGGGGGTTGTTGTCTGCTTAAGATCTGTTGCCAACCATCTATCTTGCTCATTTGTGGGACCACAATGGAAATAAGCCTATGGGCTTTCTTGTGTAATCCTGATAGTCTTGCTGAAACAGATGGTGTGGTCTATGATCTGTATGTTTTTTTGTTTTTAAATCTGAGTTGGTCAAATAAATCAAATCAAAATCTAAATAAATCAAAATTCAATTTGCGTTATGGACGTGACAAGAAATGGACAAGCTTTCATGGGAGATTGCAGAAGTCTGTGAAATTTACAGAGACATATATCTTATTCTATTCATACCAAACAGGATACCTGACTGTACACAAAGATTTAATTTAAATGTAATTCAAATTTGTAAATACATGTAGATGAGACTATAATTTCTAAGGTGGGGTTGACTCTTTCATGGAATTGCCCATATTCATTTCATATTCAATCCTAGGGGCACCTGTAGTCACTGCTGCATCTCCTGGCTCCAGCATCAATCGTCACATTGCAATGGATCAGACCCAAACTGGATTCACAAGCTGTGAGGAGACTTTCACCAAAGGTAAATTGGGTGATCTTTACCACAAACAACTTTTTTTCTTCTGTGATATGTTGCATTCCAGGCTGGTAGATGCAATGGGATCAATATTTACAGGTGCATGAAGAAAGACAAAGGAGGACCCCAGACAGAATCCTTATGGGAATCTCTTTGGTTTCACTATTCACCTTATTCCTAGATCCCATCATACACTGTAAAATGTGATTCATTGGAATAAAGTAAAAAAGTAGGGCAACAATAAAGATTTTACATTGACCTAATCAAAAAACATTATTCAGTCCAAACTGATTTTAAGCGTTTCATGCAAGCTCTTTTGTGGGTTTGGTGTAATTAAAAATTTTACATTGACTTAAATTAGAAACATGACTTTTCAACTGGCTCAATCTAAAGTAACAGTTTTATTCAAACTGAAATATTTAATATTTGCAAATGCTAGAAAAGGCTTTGCAATCTACAATCTAATAATTTTACTTTATCTTAATATTAAAATAAACATCATACCAAACATTGTTTTAAATATTTATTTCATAAAGTTAAAAGGCACCGTTAAGATTAGACATTGACCTGTACTTTCAAATACATGAGTAAAATTAAATTCTGTAAAGGAGGCCACCTCTAAAGTCAATCTACTCATTTCCTCCCTCTCCTACAGTTAGCCAAGCCTTAATCCAGCCTTTGTTTTATCCTGATTTAAGTCACTACCACCTACACTGAGAATGTCTGGCTGAACCGAAGAAGAGGTGGGAAATGAGTAGATTGGCCTAAAAGATTCGTAGTATACCATTCGCAAAAAAGGTCAAGAAAATAATAAGCTTACTGAAACATGAATTCAACATGAAATGTAATGGGTTAATTCCTCTTGAAAATGACCTTTGAGAGACCTATGAGAATTTATTAATCAGGACAAAGACCTAAATGGTCTGCTTCTCACATGAGTACAATTATGGAAGCTTTTTTTTTTTAAGATTAAAGCCAAAGCATCCATTGTAAGCCAATGAACAACAAACTGAATACATTAGATCAGGGCTATTCAATTAGTTTTCCAAGGGGGCCACATTTAGAATCCAAGAACTTGAGCTGGGCCGCAAATTTTTCGTGGCCACTATTTTCAAATAATCAAATCACAACACATTGATTAAAAATGCATATTTGCTTTGTTTTAACAATAACTTTGCATGTTAACAATAGCTACAAAGTATTTATTTACAAAATTTACATTTTTAAATTACCAGAATAGAATATTTGAATACCATAACTTTGTTTTTAAAGTGAATTATTCATCCCTAAATGTCCTATTACAGAACTTATTTTGCACTCCAACAGGGAGGCTAAAAGAAAAATTTAAAATAACACGAAAACACGCAAGGACTCTAATATAAGTACAGTTGTCGTAAGAGGAAATGCTGTATCAATAGACCAATAGATCAATAGACCTGGGAGTTCCCATGCTCCTTTACGCGCTTATTTAATTTCACTCTGCAAAGTAGCATGGTAACCATGGTCGATTTTCTCGCCTGCTTTCGGTATCCAATTACAGAACAAAAAGAGACTAGTACGGCCCCCGATTGCATTTTACGTCATGTGGTGGCTCTGGTATTTGCTCTGAGCTATGTACAGATGCTATGTTAAGGCCGATAATGTAATAATGACCAATAATGTAACAACTGCCAATAACGTAATAATTTTTACAGTTTTAAATGTAATAAAGCCAATAATGTAATTACTTGCCAATAATGTAAGATTTTTCTCTGAAATGATATAACCTTTTACGAAACTGCACACGGTCTCGAATCCGGGTCTCCGGAGAACTAAATGTGCAACTTGACTGCAACATCAAGGAGCCAAGCTTGTTGGTATGCCAGTCAGAGTGCATACTCAACCGTAGTGATTGTACCCTGTCACGCCTTCCCCTTTGGGAAGCGCATGTCCCTCACGCATCCACCAGCCATACTACTCCCCATCCCAGGGTACCCCACACTCTAGTGCTTCACCCATCTCAGGGGTCCCTCACACCGGGGTCAACCTATCCTGGTGGTCCCTCATACGGATCACACATTGGGTACACATCCAATGGCCTCACGGTAGCCATCCCTCTTCTGACACCATATGTAGCGGAGGGAGAGAACAGTGACCCCACTCGGTGCATACTCAACCATAGTGCACAGTCAAGGGAGGGAGAAGTGGAGGATGGGGCTGAGGTGGGGGAGGAGGGAGAAATAGGAGGACAGGGGGAGAAGTGGTCAGCTGTCATTTTACAGCATTTTATACCGTTTTCCAATAAATATAGGATATACAATCCAATATCCAATAAGTAAGAATAGCTATTTTCGTTTCCCAATCTAGAAACCATAAAATTACTTTTTCACATTTTGCTGTAGAACTATGGAAGCCTGCTGATGGCTGAGTAAAGTGTCAGTCACATGACTTGAGTGTTTTGTTCACCTAGTGGAGGGTTAAAGGGCAACTTTGCCCAATTTTAATAAGACCTCTATTGCTCAAACTACTCAAGACTTGCTAGAACTGAAGATGCAAGAAATTGGTCCAACTGATTAGCCTAGAACTCTAGACCAGTGGTTTTCAAAGTGGGGGCCGTGAGGTGGTGCCAGGGGGCCGCGGGAAGATGGAGTAAAAAAAAAAATACATTTAATTATTTTATTTAATTAAAAATAATTTTAAAATATTCCTGTTTGTGTATAACTGCATTATGATAATCATTCACATAAAACTTACAAATAATATTTTTAGATAAGAATAAGAAATTTACATTATTGGCAAGTTATTACATTATTGGCTTTATTACATTTAAAAACTGTGAAAATTATTACGTTATTGGCAGTTATTACATTATTGGCCATTATTACATTATCGGCCTTTACATGCTATGATATGATAGACATTCGTAGCGCCCAATAAACGGCTCTGGACAATCGTAAACTATGCTGCCGCTATGAGAGATGCAATAGGTAGGTCTCCAGACTAAATATCACTCTTGATTTTTAGTTTGGCATTCGCCAGGCTACCAAACCGGCTTAAAAATAAATACAAAGGCTGCGCAACAGTGCCAAAATCCTCTGGTGGCCAAAACCGGAATTACATGCACTTGCTTAGAATCGCCATAGAGAATGAACAGTGGAAAATACCTCAAAAAAATATTTCCTAATGTATTAATGCCACTTAAATTGACGTAGTTTGGGGACATATTATTTATTTACTAATATTCTGCAAATTATAAGGTATATATTAAATTTTGGAGTCTGGTGATGATATTTTAGGTTTAAAGATGATGAATCACGTTGGCCGCGTGCAGGCCGGAAGTGGCCCGCAGGCCGCCAATTGAATAGCCCTGCATTAGATAAAGTAGAGACTGGTATGTATGTAAAGAATGTTTCATATTACATGAAATGGGACTGGCCATCAAACATGAGTTTGTGTGTGTGTGCAAAGCACTGAATGGGTATGTAAGTCAGTCCCTGAGTGCAGAGCCAACGCACTTTAGGAGTCATTTTTCTAGTGTCAAGTTCCATGAGGACTTTCTGAAAAAACTCTAGTGAATTCAGTTCTTTTGGATATTCAAAGTTGAGAACATACAGTATGTGAGTCCAAATAGCATTACTACAGCAGTTGCTGTGGAAGGCATGATCCTGAGAACCTCTGTTCTGAACCCTTGAACCCAGAACCCTTGTGTCCATCTCGCTGTTGAAGACGGTCATTGACTGTGCCTGTCCATCATCTGGCATAGCGCGAGTTGTGACTTTGAAGACTGAAGCCCAGACCTCACTTCAAAAGGCCCAGATATTTAAGCTTTTAATATTATTACAACCAGCACTTGTCTTTCCTCACGCGCTACCCAAATTAAGAATTCGTTTTGTAGATCTGCGCGCACCGAGCGCGTTCAGACAATTGATCAAAAGACACCTAAGTGAACTTAGTGACTGTGTTGACGCATATAGGCCTAAAACATTACTTCTTCAGCTTCCCAGTGATGCTGGTCACTTATTCTTTACTTTTCAGTAGGGTAGCCTACCCAAGTGGTGTGACATGCATAGGCAGAGGCAACGGTTTGACAAAGGTGCCATTTATTTACAACAGGCTTACAACAGTCTACCGTGAGAGCTACCGACATGAAGGAAAATAATTCTGTTCATCAACAACAGCAAGGGAATACCTTGAACAAAAAAGGGAGTTACTTCCGTTTCAGTTATTTCACATTTGATGACAATGACAAGCCATCATAATTAATAAAATATGTCTGACTCATTCTGACAAGCCATCATAATTAATAAAATATTTCTGACTAAAGCAACCAATTTTGTAATGTATCGATATCGGAGTGGTAACCAGCACATTTAGACAACAGTATGGCCAGCAGGTCCGTCTAACGCTTTGCAGTGCTTTGATCCATTTTTAGAATCAACATGGAAAAAATGAAAATTGGGTTCAAAACTCAGGTAATAGGTAATTGATGCTGTTTGTGTATTTCATTGTTGTTTGTCGGTTGCTGTTGAAAGAGTGGATAGTTGAATTTGATACCAAAGAAAAAATGAGTCAATATTTCAATATTCCATTTCTGCGCTGTGGTTGGACTGAACCATGCGCGCTGAGGGGTGTCTTGGTTCAGGTAGGGTAAATGAGATAGATGTACTGGAGACCCATAACGTTATCCACCTGACAGAACTACTGGCCTACCATCTGGCTTACCTGCAAACTCTCTAATACAGAAACCTATGAAGTTGTTGCACGATTTAATATTTTTAGAACACCTCCACCGGCACCACCCTTACGCACAATCAATCAGGTGAAGAAACGGTGATGCCGAGTGTTATGCCACCTTGGATATATATGTTTAGACCTGGGGTCTCCTCAGTAGGTCAAAGAGTCACAGGAAATGTAAATTAATTTCATAACAGCCTAATCACAAAATCTTGATATCTTTACTGCTTTAATGCTCTCTGATTAGAAGTTATGTTGGTGGGGTGCACCAGATTTGGCTATAACTACAGAGACGCAGATGTAGCCTACATTAACAATGTGACAAGAGTAAGTTCGTGAATGACCTCTAGGCTATTTCAAAAGCAAAGCAGACATATCAACTGAACCGAAACGTATGGTTACAGCGCAACTGTACACGGTAACCCCCGACCAGGTGACGAGAAGCTCAAGCTACCTGTTGGAGACCCCTGGTCTAAACAAAATGTTACTTTTATATCGTGACGAAATATAAGTGGCATAGGCAACACTCGGCATCACAGTTTCTTTACTGATTGATTGAGCAAAGTGTTCCAACTTGGCCACGGTGAACATAAATCACAACAACTTCATAGGCTTCTGTATTAGAAAGTTTGCAGGTTAGCCTGCAGGTGGGCCAGTAGTTCTGTCAGGTCTGTACGTCTCGAGCTGACTTGATAAGTCTATCCATCTCATTTATAGGCTAGCTAAGGCCTCTCTCTACAAAAGACAACTGGCGCTACCTGAACCAAGACATCCCTCCGCGCGCTTGGTTCGGTCCAACCACGAGCGCAGAAATAGAAAATTGAAATATTGACTCATTTTTACTTTGGTGTATTTTCACTGAGAGCTATGGCATAGACTACCATGACAGCTGTGTAGTTCGTTGTCTTGTTTTAAAATAAATGAAGAAATGAAGAAACAACCTACACATATGGATAACTTACAACCTGAGACAGGTCATTTGCAGGAAAAATTAGGCCTAGTTTCCTGTCAAAGTTTTCTCTGTGGATTCCAGATCAGAAGGCCTATTAAAAGAGATTAAGACTTGGGGCCACCTCAAATTT
>JAODXP020001402.1:0-23356 GCA_027497455.2 Sardinella longiceps | reverse complement strand
AAGTGTCATTAATGTTCAAGACACATCGTGTGTCATGCTTATGGCATGCAAGTGTCACCCTTAAAGAAATAAATGTGTGTTTTATCTAAAAATGTCATTCCTGAATCATGGAAGTGAGTTCTGCAAAGGTAGCAGCCATCTTAGAAAACTTTTAAAATTGCCTAAATCACATTTCATTGGACTTAAGCATAATAAATCTGCCTAGATCAGGCAGAAAGTCACACTCTTGACAGTTTTAAATGGGAAAAATCACATGATCTGATTGACTTAGGGTGTTGAGAGTTTTACTATCGGTGGCCACCACCATGAGGCGATGTTTTATGCAACAACAACAAAAAAAAACAATTTTAACAAAAAATGACTTAGGCGATTATTTTAACAAGGTGACGAATGGCATTTCTGTGCTAGAATATATTTGATAATCAGTCACTCCAGGATTTTGGAGGGCCTCTTGAGTTGCTAAAATAACCAGAAATGGGAATTAACTGATGGAATTGAGACAAGAATTTAATATTGCATAAAAGTACAAATAATAAGTAATTTAGCAGTAGTATTTACAGGTATTTGCTTTTTACTTGAGTATTTCTTTTTCTGGCAAGAATTTCCGCTCGCTGTTCGGGTGTTCAGTCCCTCTGCTCCACTGGTCAAAGTCAGAACACACAAGTCCCACACTTTGACAAGACTATTGCGGCCCACCATAGTTTAATCTGAAATGCCATAATTAATATGGGAATTAAATAAAATATGCCATTTCATTCAACACATACAGTCTACTAATACAGACTAATACAGTCTTCAGTTTGTCTGCCTTCTTTGTGGTGAAAAAAAGCTCATTTCAGATCTACAGCACTGGCTCTCTCCAGTCATAGTTCGCACACGCACCCACACACACAATGAAAGGTGTGTCTGATGTGCGAGACCTGTGCTGCTCAAGTAGCCATTAATTAGTTATAAAACGACACAGATGTTGCCTATGAGTGTCTGTTATGACCAGTTGAAGACTGTCAGAAATATCTTATATCTATCAAGAGTCCGATTTCAAGATCATTGGCATGAATAATTCTGATGTCAGTGAAATCACATTCCACCAAGAGCCTACAAACTGCATTATTTCTTTGACAGCGATGTTGGAAACAAGCTTGGTGGGCAGAAAAAGCAGCTAGCGTGGGGAAATTCAATCAAAGATAATTTAAAACTATCTCTGATTTAATATTTGGTAAAGAGAACAACGTGTAGAAACGAAGCCAACCATAACTACTAGGCCTACTGCTCTACCCGCACAAAGAATCTGGATTAGGCAGTTCACCAAGCGGAAAGTTGCCTGAAAGTCTACTCTAACTGATTTACGATCGCAAACAGTATTAGTTACGGTATTTGCAATTTGCTGTCAGTTATGGGTAGGCCTGTGATATTTAGAATTAAGACCCCGTTTACACAAACTCTGATAACCACAAAGACGCACATGTATCTCTACGGTTGCACCTCTCTGTTACACTTACCCGAAGGTGAAGACGGAGAATCTCAAGAACTCCGGGCAAGGTGGAGATGTCAGAGAACTCCGTCTTCAGACATTTGTGTAACTACCCATAACCGGAGCTTTGGCACCAAAGACAGTTGGAGCAAACGAGAAGCACCTACTTCTCATCATCTGTCTCACGGAAACTTGGTTATCGGAAGATGCGCCAGACCATGCCATTTCTCCCTCTGGCTTCTCTGTGTTTCGGACCGACAGGTCAAAAGAACTATCGGGTAAAGTCAGGGGTGGAGGGGTGTGCTTTATGATTAACTGTGCTTGGTGTGACCGTAAGAATATCCACTCGATCAAGACCTTTTGCTCTCCAGACATAGAATATCTCACCATTCTTTGCCGTCCATTCTGGTTACCAAGAGAATTCACAGCTGTTGTCGCAACTGCAGTATACATTCCACCGCAAGCGGATGCAGAGCTCGCGCTAAAAGAACTGTACGTGATTATCAGCAAAACTGAGAGCTTATATCCAGAGGCTGCTTTTATCATTGCAGGCGACTTCAACCATCTCTGAGAAAGACACTGCCCAAATACTTCCAGTATATAGATGTAAACACACGTGGAAATCGCATATTAGACCACTGCTATACTTCCTTCAAGCCCCTCCTCCGCCCACCGTTTGGCAAATCAGATCATTCCTCTATCCAGCTCCTTCCAGCTTACAAGCAGAAACTGAAGCAGAGCCCACCCACTGTCAAAACCATTCGCTGCTGGTCTGAGGAATCAGACAGTGCACTGCAAGGCTGCTTTGAATGCACTGATTGGGACATGTTCCGTGATTCATCAAATGGGGATATAAATGTATACACAGAGACAGTCACAGGATTCATTCAGAAGTGTGTAGAAGACATTGTTCCATCAAAAACATCAAAATCTGGTCTCAGAACCAATTGTGCAGAATTGTACATTTGCCTCTGGAAACAAAGAGCTGGAGAAAAAAAGCCAGATATGACCTGCGAAAAACTATCAAAACAGCAAAAAGAGAATATAGGCACAAGATTGAGGAACAGCTGGAAGGGAATGACTCAAGAAATATGTGGCAGGGACTGCACATGATTTCAGATCTGAACGGGAAGAAATCCAACATCCAAGTCTCTCACCCCTCACTTGCAGACGAGCTGAACCAGTTCTATACACGTTTTGAGGTCAACACCATACCTCCAGTAAGAAGATCCCCCTCCATTTCTCACCTCTCTGACCCAGGCCTAATGCTCACAGTGGCTGATGTGCAGAAATCTTTCAAGCAAGTCAACATTTGGAAAGCAGCGGGACCTGATGGGATTCCAGGCCGTGTAATCAAAGTGTGTTCAGAGCAACTGGCTGGTGTGTTTACAGACATCTTCTCCCTGTCCATGAGTGTTGTGCCAAGCAGCTTTAAGTCATCTGTTTTTGTTCCAGGGCCTAAGAAAAACCAAATCACCAGCTTGAATGACTGGCGACCTGTGGCCCTCACCCCCATCGTGAGTAAATGTTTTGAAAGGCTTGTGAAGAACATCATCTGCAAAATGATTCCACCTGCGCTTGACTGTCACCAGTTTGCCTACAGACAGAACAGATCAACTGATGATGCCATCACCAGCACACTGCATACCTCCCTAACACACCTGGAGAAAAAAGACACTTACGTAAGAATGCTGTTTGTGGACTACAGCTCGGCCTTTAACACCATTGTCCCCAGTATACTTGACGGCAAGCTCAAGAGTCTAGGCATGCACAGCGGCCTTTGCAGATGGATACAGGACTTCCTCTCTGCACGAAAACAGGTGGTGAGAATGGGCTCCATCACATCATCCTCTTTGACCATCAGCACGGGAGCTCCGCAAGGTTGTGTTCTGAGCCCTCTCCTCTACTCTCTGTATACGCATGACTGTGTGGCTATACATAACACCAACACCATCATCAAGTTCGCAGATGATACCACTGTTATCGGTTTAATCACAAACAATGATGAAACAGCCTACAGAAAAGAAATCGACAGCTTTATGCATTGGTGCAAAGAAAACAACCTGTCCCTGAATGTGCCCAAGACAAAGGAAATAATTATTAACTTTAGGCGGAAAGAACACCAGTTTGAAGCCATTAACATCAATGGTGAGACAGTGGAGAGGGTGAGAGACTTCAAGTTCCTTGGCGTTACCATTTCAGAAGACCTCACCTGGGACAGTCACACTCAGAACATTGTTAAAAAGGCCAGCAACGTCTTTACCACCTTAGACGATTGAGAAAGTTTGGTATGCGACCCAAGATCCTGAAGTCTTTTTACAGAGGCACCATTGAGAGCATCCTGACGGGGACCATAATCGCATGGTATGTGGAACTGCTCTCAATACAACAGGAAAGCACTTCAGAGAGTTGTGCGTACAGCACAGACCATATGCGGCTGTGACTTACCCTCCATACCGGAGCTATTTGAGGGAAGACGCATCAGGAAGGCAAAAAAAATCTTGATGATCCTCGTCATCTCAATCATGAACTATTTGAGCTATTACCATCTGGCAAATGGTATAGAAGTTTGAAAGCTCGCACTACCAGACTCCAAAGTAGCTTTTTAAGGCACTTTTTTGCACTGCACATTACACACACACACACACACACACACACACACACACACACCTTTCATTTATTTATCTTTTTGAGGAGACAAAACGCAAGAATTTTTACTCTTTTATAGGCTTCAAACCTATGATGAGAAGTAATAAAGGTATCTTGAATCTTGGTATTTCTATCAGATGAACTTTGTTGCCAGGCAGTAAATAGCCTACTTAAATTTCAAGTTGTTCGCGAGCTAACACTAGCGATCTAGCTAACGTAATGTTTTACATTTATATTTGAGATTTAATTTATTTGACTTAATTTATTTGACAGCCTGCGGGTAACATTACAGAGTTCATTTTAAGTGGACAGAGCAAACATAAACATAGTTTACAACAATATGTTAGGTTTGAGCAAAGTCCAAAACGGCTAGCTTTTAGTTAGCATATAGCTATGTCGTCATAGTAACTGCCAAACAAACCCTCTGGCTCAAGCTAAAAAGCACAATTGGTTCATACAAAATTGTTTTGCAGAGGAATGATTAAATTGTCATTTGTTGGTTTCATTAATGATTACAGTCAATATTATGGTACACATACATTAATATCATTCTATAATTTCTTAAGGGAAAATGTAAATGATGTGACGTAATGTGACACTGCTGCTATGCAGACCGAAACACTTCACGTTTGTGTCCATCTGCTAAGATGTTGCTCCCTTGAAAGATCTTTGATAAAACTGTGACGTGGTGGTTAATTGTCATTTATGTGATTAAGCCTCGTTTGAAGTAGCGTCAACTTTGACAAGATGCTGAAACCATTCCATCAACGCAAGTTAGCGGCGCCTGCCTCTCGTTAACTTAAACAAGGCAGCGTGCACAAGCTCAACACTAGACCTAAATAGATGATTTAGGAATACCTGATGAACCGTTGTAAAATTAAGGCAGAACGAAAAGAATTTTAAGAAAGAAACTTCGATATGCATACGTCATCTGTTGAATTTTGTGTGAAATAACTGAATATCACATTTTTTATAGTAGTAAGCCTACTGGCAATGCAGAAAGTTGAAAAGGTGATTGAAATTATATTTTCAATCATAATGTTTGACCATTGCTTGTTGGAACAAATTGCCAGTCTCATTGTTCTGTCACAGCAGACTTGCACCCGAAACTGAAATCAATCAATCATTCAATTAAGACGTAGCCTACAAATTCAAGCCACCACGTGATGGGCCGGCATGTTACACGTCTTTTAGTAGGGGAAGTTATCAACAAAAATGGGCCAAATTGTTAAGTGCTGGATAGAAGCACCAAAATTGGTATACATACTCTTTAGGATGTATCTCATCATTTCAGAAGGGGTGCCCAAAAATTTAAGTCCATTTAGGTCCTTTTTATAGTGAAAATCCAAGATGGCCGCCAAACACAACCTAATATTATTATAATGTTACATAGCTTGGACATTATGACTTATTTTGTCATTAAATCTTTTTGGATGTGATGTACAGAGACTGCCCTCATATAATATGTGCAATATCTACCATAAAATATTGTTTCATGGCTTTTATAAAGCTTTAAAGAGAAAAAAATACTAAAAAAAAGCCATCAGAATGAGACGACCTTTCAAATGGATCTTCATTTAAGTCTGGAAATATTTGTGTAACACACACATAAGTAGCTTAAAAAACTTTCACAGGAACTATTTTTTAACTCTGAAAGAGTAGTTCACTAATAAAATGTCGATTTCAGCAGGAATGGAGCCTTGAATCAGGACACAACTCGTTGAAAAAATACAAAGCCAATATTAGCATTAGCATTAGCCAATGTATTTGATGATACATGCATTTGTCTTTAATTCGTAACAAAAATTATTCCTAATAGGTTACTTCCAAATATAAATGGGAATTCATGCATGGTCAAAGTGTTTGCAAAACCTCAACCTTATTTGGTGGGAAAGATTATTAAGCAGGTGTATGGAACCTTTTTTGGTGACTTGTTCCTGACTGATTGATTTTCTGAGACACCGCTTTATTTTGCCTTGCAGTTAACCTGCCACTGGGCTGGTTAGTTTGGGAGCATGTTACCCCAGCAACTCAGCTGAGATAACTGTTAGCGTGGGTAATGGAACAGAACCCACACTAAAACTAGCGCCACTTGGCGAAATTAACGCGGCTTAGCAAATAGCTCGGTTGATGGAATATCCCCCAGATCTTTTACCCATGGAAAGCTTTTGGTGCATCATAATAGGAATACATGACAAAGAAGACCAGAGACGTTGAGCAACTAGAAGCCTGTATTAGACAAGATTGGGGCAACATTCTCTCCACAGTCCCCCGACGTTTGCAGACCGTTTAAAAAAGAAGAGGGGATGACACACAGTGGTAAATGTGGCCTTGTCCCAACTATTTTGGAATGTGTTGATGCCATGAAATTGAAAATCAACTTATTTTCCCCTTAAAATAAAACATTTCTTCAGTTTCAACATTTGATATGTCATTAATGTTGTATTCTGAATAAAATATTGAAATTTGAAACTTCCACATCACTGCATTCTGTTTTTATTCACAATTTTATTCCCAACTATTTTGGAATTCGGTTGTATTCTCGTCTTGTGATATCCAACTTTGACAGCGTTGCTATTTTTGTTCACTGAAATATTTCCCTTCTGCTGTGTTTCAGTTTTGTGTTGGATTGTTATTGGGCAACAGGCAGCAATTACTCTCTCTCTCTATCTGGCATATACAGTGTGCAGACCACTACATATTATACACTGGGAACTGTTGTGGTAGGTCAAATGTCTCAAGAAACCTCTGAAAAAATTGAGGGAAAGTTGCTGAGACTAGTCAAACATACAAGGGATAGCGGGGATTGGTTGGATTTGTGTTTTCGCTGTTGTGATTGTAACATCGCAAAATCCTAAAGGGTCTGAGACAATAACGTATCATAATTATTTCATTATGGTGTTTTACCTCTGATATAATTGCAGCTCCTCTAGGATCTTTGAGATTGACAGCAATACTCTGTTACAGGGGAAAAAATACATTTCAATTTCAATTACTTTACTCCAATAACAATTTGATTCGATTCACAGAAATGTATTTTACCACACAAAGTTCATGTATGAAAACTATCAGTGCATGTCCAAAATCATATCCCACACCACCCATACGCTTGTAACACATTCAACATACACCCACAATACACACAGGACATACATCATGTGCAACATATCAGTTATGGTATTTTAAAAGTTAACAAGCACATAAAACATTCAAGTGGCCATATTGTTGACACATATTGCTATTTTTGCAGACTAATTTCAATAAAAATTTAGCTTTCGTTTATGTTTAGTTAGGTTTAGGTTTCATGCCCTATTCTGTCAGTGTTAGCTGCCGTTTCGCAAACTTGGTCTATTTTGCACAAAATTCGATCATTGAGATGGTAATCAATTGCTCTTCGCACTATAAAACAGCAGGTATACCTGGTGATTCACTCCGGATAATACCTTTAAAGGTATAATCCGGAGTGAATCAACACGTAGCCCTGCTGTTTTATACAGCTAAGCGCTACCGAAAGCCACCTCAATTATTGAATTTTGTGCATCGTAGACCGAGTTTGCGAAACGGAAGCTAACACCAACTGAACGAGGCATGTCAAAAATGAAACCTAATCGATTTGCTTTTGTTTGGAAATGCCCCATTCTGTTACCTTTAGCTGTTGTTTCGCTATGTCAGTCTGCCTTGCATGAAATCCAATGATTGAGGTGGCTATCAATAGCGCTTGGCTCTATAAAACAGTAGGGTTACGTGCTGATTCACTCCGGATTTTTCCTTTAAAAAAGGAATAACGGGAGATGAGGTGAACAATTACCTGGAAATAATGGCGAGGTGGAGGTCTAGAACTCCGGCGAAGCACGCAGCAGAGACGGAGACATTATTTCCAGATAACCAGTCACCTCGAGGCTGTTATCCCACTTATCTCCCGTTTGTTTTGTTTGTTTTAACGAAGTGTATAAAACATAAAAGAAACATGCAACTCCAATTTAAAAGAAGTTAACCTGTTCTGTTTGGGTACTATTTTCAGTTGAAAGTAGGTCTACAAGGCTGCTTACTGTTGTTATAACTACCATTCTAAAAAGCATTGATATGGAACCGGTGGTGAAACTTTTTAACAGAAAAAACGTCTCAGGTAGCAGGCTATCAGAAGTTAATGGCCACCCCATCAGCCAATCAGAGAAGAGAATCGCGTTCTGAAGGGAAATAAAACAAACTGTTGAATGTGAACATGTTTGCGACCAGCATTCACCTACGTTAGATCTATCTGAACGCACCTCAGGTGTCATTTAGAATGAGAATGTTATTGTTGGGGGCAGACCGCCCCAACTGTTGTTTACACCAGAGACCGTTCTGAAGTGCCATTGTTCCAAGCCTATGTTGCCTATGTTACAGAGACTGGATTTTTTTTTACAGTGACCCAAGAGAATGAAAAGGTCATGAGGAGATATCACCTATATGTTCCTAGCAAGTTATTTTATCCTCTGCTATGTTTAGTCATATATACCTTCATATTGCCTTCTGCGCATCTAATGCCTTTTGCGCATCTAATGAAATGAGTACTTCTGGGACAGGGGATGTATCAGAGGAATAGAGTAAATTAAACAAATAAATGTCTACCCACCAAAAATCCTGTCTGATCCATGTATTTGGGCAACACCATTTCAAGTCTAATGACAAGTATTTTTGTGAGTATTTTATATTCACACCCTAATAATCCTACTGGTCTGTAAGATCCACACTGTAAAGGATTGTGACGGAGTACCGTCACTACGGTTGAGTATGCGCTCTGACTGCCATACCAACGAGCCTGGCTCTTTGGCGTTGCGGTCAAGTTGCACGTTTAGCACCCCGGAGACCCGGGTTCGAGACCGGGTGGGGTCACTGTTCTCTCCCCTTCGCTACAAATGGTGTCAGAAGTGGGATGGCGACTGTGAGGCCATCGGAGGCGTAGCCAATGTGTGAGCTGTATGAGGGCCCTCCAGGATAGGTTGACCCCGATATGAGGGACCCCAGAGATGGGGTCAGGGGTCGGCAACCTTTTTGCCATGCTGTGCCATTTAGAAATGTTCATATTAGTTAGTGTGCCAGTAGGTGTCTTTAACTATGTGAAATTAAATACTGGCTACATTTAGATGGATATGGACATTGAGCAAATGTAAAACACCATTGCACTGTTTTATCCTCACAGACTTCAAGGTTTTACAACACCCATATTTCCCTCTCCCTCTCTTCCCATTAGATAACAACCATATACTGTAGGCAACAAATTCACAAAGTAGGCCTAACATCCAAAATCTGACAGTAGGCATGTTATTCACAGAGCCAATTAAAGATGGAACTGATAATAATAGAAACATTGAAAAAAAAGAAAACATAATAGGCTAAGTATCTTAACAGTTTGATTGCCAGGTGTTTTTAACAAGCTTTGGCCCAGAGTGCCAGCAATCCAGGCCACTGTTGCCTATTTTTATAGAGCCACAGCGTATTCTGTGTTATAGCTATGGACACATACTATGGGTCATTTGAAAGGTAAGACTCTGAGCTCTCAGTGGGTGAAAACCGTTTATTTCTACATGCCTCCGTTCCTGAGAAATCCCAAGCTAAACAGTGGGTAGTTTTCATCAAAATCCTTGTTTTTTTCTAGAAAAGGAGATATCGCTTCTTTTATGATTATGATGGAGTGTTCTCTGTCAAGTTTCGAGGAGTGACACAAGCCGAATCATGCCTGTGGTGAGACTGCCACCTAGTGACGAACCCGCGAAAGGACAACATGACATGACGTGCATTATTTGACACAAATGCTGCAATAGTAATCAAATGCTGCCTTGTGATGTGAAAATGTCCAGACAAAATGTGCAGATCGTGAGTTTTTATGAGTTTCCGATCGTAATTTATTTCAGTTCTATTTATCACAGAGTTCCAAAAATCATATATAACCTGTGTGAGGGTTTCTATTTTCGTAAATTAAAAAAAAAGGCAAAAACGTAACATTACGTTTTTGGCACTCAACGCATGACAAGTTATAACGTAACATTACGTTTCTGGCATTCAAAGTGTTAATTAACAATAACCTGCCAATTTGAAATAGGCCTTGCCTTGATAGAAAATAAATGTTTTGCCTAATAGTCAATGTGATCCCTGGCCCTGCTTCCCCTTACTTTGCTCTGAAATGTGCGGTGGGTAATTGGTCACTTTGGACGCATGTTTCGGAATGCACCGCTGTCAGACGACTTCGGGAGGGGCAAAGGACATAACGTTATTTCTTCTACTTGTGCGAAAATATCTGTTCACGCAGACAGGTTGATCCAAACACTGACATTAAAGCCAGTGCGATATAGCCTGACATAGCCTGACCATAATACTGCTGTTCATCCGATGATCATTCGTATTATGGGCGGACTATGTCAGGGTAGGTGCGATATTGCGATATTGAACTTTTCGGTGAAGATGCTCAGCAGGCGTAAATGATGTTGGCCCTGAGATGTGTTTTGTAAGTTAATTGAACTTTCTCAGCCACAATGTTGAGCTCTTCAACTCAATCAGCTGCATTTCCATATGTGCCCAACCACTCTATCAGAGCCAAATAAATTTCATGTCCGTCAAAGCTGGTTTGATCAAGGAAGAAAACACTGCGCTATAGCCTACTTCTGAAAGTCCCCAAAGCGCTCTGCGAACTCTGACTGAAGCTGGCGCGTATTCGCAGATATGTGTCAATGTGGTTGGAAGTAGCCTAAACTCCCTTGTGTGTCTGAAATAACTTATCGTTCCTATTTGCCTGATCTTTGAAAGTCTTTTCGCGCTTTGCCTCGTAATGACGTCTAACATTGTATGTTCGACACGCAACACTTTCAAAACATAAGTGCACACAGCACAAATATTCTGCGGTCCAGGAAGAGTGGAAGGCCCGACCTGTCGGCTTCTTTTCCATTTTAGCAATGCATCAATGGGGCACATGTAGTGGGAAAAATAAATATGGGGAGGGGGGCGCTATTGCTGCATAGTGATTTTTTAAGGTCAATGACATTTCATCATATGTCTGAACATTTTTAATGTATTAAATTATTAGGGTATTGCAATGTCCGCGTGCCACTGGAAATTCCTTGGCGTGCCACTTGTGGCACGCGTGCCTAGGGTTGCCAACCCCTGCACTATAATGTGGGGCGCCCTGGGATGGGAGAAGTATGGCTGGTGGATGCATGAGGGACGCTAGTATGCGTGAAGCGCATGGCTGCGCTTCCCGAAGGGGAAGGCAGTGTGACGGAGTACCGTCACTACGGTTGAGTATGCGCTCTGACTGCCATACCAACGAGCCTGGCTCTTTGGCGTTGCGGTCAACTGCACGTTTAGCACCCCGGAGACCCGGGTTCGAGACCGGGTGGGGTCACTGTTCTCTCCCCTTCGCTACAAGGATCCTTATTCTTCTTAAGCAAGACAAGCCGGCTACCGAAACACCAGACCGTAGTAGAAGAAGAAGGCGTGGGGGTGCCAGACAACGTCTCTTCCTCTGCTCAATCTTCCTCTGCCTCCATAATGCTGAGCAAAGTCAGATCACTGCCTAATAAAATGGATGAGTTGCAGCTAATAAGACGTCACTGCCATGAATTCAGAGAAGCGTGCATCATGGTTTAAAAAAAGTCGTGGCTCCATAAGGATATACTGGACCACCAGGTTGAGCTGGAAGGCGAGGAGGCAACGTATCTGTATCTATGAGGGACACCTAGTGCAAACAATTTACTGCCAGAGAAACTGTGTGTCCCAGACTTTGAGGTGCTCTGTCTATCAATGCACCCTTTTTATCTGCCGAGAGAATTCGGGAGCGTCATGATGTGTGCTGCCTATGTTCCACCAGGAGGAAAAGCCACATATCACCTGGCAGTCTGTGTGAACAATCAACTCCAACCAACCCCTGGAGCTCCATTGTTGGCTACTTATTACATTATTGGCCTGGTTCATAAAAAAACTTTAAAATGAAATAACTGCAGCCAGCAACGTAATTATTTCAGTGAATACCACATAATCAGAGATTTATTTCTTGGATATAATGTGTGACACTTCTTTGACATCTATTATTATTGAGGGCCAAGCAGAAAATAGCCAGTGTTTCTATTATCACACATCTTCTTTCCTCTGCCATTGAGCTCTATGGCAGCCTGGATTGGGAAAAAGTTGTGAAATTTGGCACACTGATTGGACACACTGCCCTGATCAATCTCAGGAAATTTCATACTGGCAACTCAAACTCTCTCGCGCCACCAACAGATAAAAGTTGAAAGTGCATTCAAGTTTTGTAACTTCTGACCTGTGCAACCAATTTTCAGAAGCTTAGCATCATTGGAATCCTTGAATCAAGCTGATTCAACTCTGTGACATAGTTTACGCCCCACTACATTACCCACCATTTTGGATTATGTCGAAAGTGAAACTAAATCAACTGTCACAAATTTTGTCCAATCCAAGTTCCATCAACAAACACTTTCGGCTTGGAAACTGTGTTATGTCCATAATTTCTCCCCACACACTGCCTTTCTTTGGAACAATTGTATATATTTTCAAAGAAGAAATCTCTTTTCCTTAAAGACTGGTTTGACAAAGGAATTAGCCATATACTAGATCTGCTAGACAATAAAGGCAACATACTATCATATGAACAGTTTATGGCTCACCACAATTTTCCACTACACTGTAAAGAGTATAAACTGATTACTAGGGTGCATCAAATTTGAATGGGAAAATTTAAATTTGAAAACATCAAGTTGGCTGGCCTTGCATTTTGTTCCAATTGATAGAAAAATGACTTTTGCAAAGTTTTGAGAAATTTTATTGAGATTCAGGGGTGCCACCGGCCTCTGATTTTTGTTAGCTTAAGCGCTAATAATGCTAGTGGCCACCAACGGAGTTCTAAGGTAACTGTAACTACAGCTCAAGAAAACTGAGGTGATCTTTCTGTTTTTGGGTTTGTTGTGTTTTAATGGTTATTACACCTATCATATATGTACTTAGAACATATGTATAGGCATTTTCTGATTTTTGGAGGTTTAGTTAACCTAGAAAAGCATAGGCCTATCCAAAATAAATCATTATTAGCTCCACAACTATCTAGTCTATTTACATAATCTTGGTATGTATGGATAGGTAACAACCTAGAGAGCATGTTAGGAGTCTGTAATTGTCTAGGTGTTACTTTACCTTAGTGCCTTTAGATTATAAGTATAAAAAATAGAAATGTGTTACCCTCGACTAAAATGTATAGTTAATTATAAAATAGATAACACCCTCATGCCAATGATTATATCTACCAAAATGCCATGAGGGTATGTTTAATATGCATTAAAACAAGGCAAACACAAAAACAGAAAGATCACCTCAGTTTTCTTGAGCTGCAGTTTTAGTTACCTCAGAACTCCATTGGTGGCCACTAGCATTGTTAGCGCTTAAGCTAACAAAAAATAGAGGGCCGGTGGCACCCCTAAACCATCATGTATTGGAAACATATTTGGCATGTGTTGTTTTTACCTGTATTGGAACACTTTTATCACCCAGCCATATTAAAATTCAAGAATTGGTTAATTTGATGCACCCTACTGATTACTAATGCTATCCCAGCTGGCTTACGACAACTGTTTACAAATCATCTACATTATAATGAGCCTACTCCTGCATTCCCAGCATTGTCACTAGGGGGAGTTGTCATCACTGACCATAAGTGTAACAATAAGCTAATTCGTACTGTCTTGCGGGACAGACATAAAATCTCTCCTAGGAGTAAATTCTTCTGGGATAATATTATAGAGTCCATAGACTGGCGAAGGGCATGGTTGACTCCCTTTAAATACTGTGTTAACAATAAGATTAAGGAAGTTCATTTCAAAATTTTACACAAAATTTATCCTGTCAACTCCATTGTCTCCAAATATGCTGATGTTGATGAACTATGTACATTCTGTAAGATACATTGTGAGACGTTAACTCACCTTTTCTATAATTGTTCAACTGTTTCGAAGTAATGGACTGATGTTATTAATCATATGTTTATGAGAAAATATCCTGACATAACTTTCACTGTTAAAGATGTTTTTATATACTTCACCAAAAAGGAGATCATAGCTTAGAATTTATGTGCAACCTCATTATTCTCTTAATTAAATATTATATACATAAACAAAAATTTACAGCTGGTTCCCCTAATGTGCATCAATTTTGTGCAGAATTTGACCTGTTTATTGACACTGTAAAGTTAATAGAAAACAAAAAAGCTACAACATTACTAAGACACTACGAAAATGTTTTCCCCAAGTGATTAAGCTTTTTTTTCTTGTCCTTTTTTTTCCTTTTCTTTTTTTTCTTTTTCCTTTCTTTTTTATTTCCTTTTGTTTCCCTCTTTTATTTCCTTTTGTTTCCCTCTTTTATTTCCTTTTGTTTCCCTCTATGTTGTCTTATTTCACTATGTACTTTGGTGATGTTCAATAAAGCATTAAAAAAAATAAAAAAAATTGTCCAATCCACATGAAACTTGGTACACATCATCCTTTGACCTATCTGAGCCAAACTTGGTCACATGTGAACTAAGCCCATCCCAGGACAGCAAAATAAATTTGGTCCAGTTACGCCACTGGGAGATACTATGATTAGCACAAAAGGGTTTTGGCTAATCATATCCTATGATGACTGAGTTACTAACAAAATTCCACTGTCATATCTGATGTCCCATTTACAGCCATTGTGACAAGGGCTTTTGGCCCCTCCAGCCTATGAAATTCAACCACAAAGTCTTCAAACAGGAAGTGAGCTCACATCTAAGCAACGCTTCAACATACCAAACTTGGTCAGCTGTCACTAGGTTCCATTCCAAAGAGGCTAACCAAATTTGGTGCAACTGAACCACTGGGGGGCGCTATAATAAGTAAAAAAGCTGTTATGGCTTACATTGGAGTGCATTAATGTTTGTTCATTCACATTCACAAAAGGTCTGTATTTTTGGAATCCTTGGTCCAAGCCAATTCTAACGCATTTTAAGACGTTCTGCCATTTTTAAGTTTGTCGAAAGTAAGAATAAGGCTTGAAATCTGGTACATATCATCTTCAGGCCAAGCCGCATCCAAGTTATCAAAAGCTACTTTGGGGTCAAAAGCATTCGGGCCCCAGAGACAATCGAGTTCCATAGCACTCCCAGTGGTCAAACACTATATGTCAGCAACGCTTTGATGTATCTTAACCAAATTTGGTATATGGACTGAGGACCTGGTCCTGACCATGCAGAAAAAAATATCTTAAACTCTGTAGCACTCCTAGTGGTCAAACATTATATATCTGCAATGATTTGACGTACGGTAAGTGTAGTGAAGGGAGAGAACAGAAACCACACCCAGTCTCGAATCCGGGTCTCCGGAGAGCTAAATGTGCAACTTGACCGCAACACCAAGGAGCCAAGCTTGTTAGTATGGCAGTCAGAGTGCATACTCAACCGTAGTGATGGTACCCCGTCACACTGCCTTCCCCTTTGGGAAGCGCATGCACTTAACGCATAGTACCGTCCCTCACGCATCCACCAGCCATACTACTCCCATCCCAGGGTACCCAACACTGTAGTGCTTCACCCATCTCAGGGGTTCCTCACACCGGGGTCAACCTATCATGGAGGTTCCTCATATGGACCACACATTGGGTACACATCCGATGGCCTCACGGTAGCCATCCCTCTTCTGACACCATATGTAGCGGAGGAAGAGAACAGTGACCCCACTCGGTCTCGGAACCAGGTCCCTGGGGTGCTAAATGTGCAACTTGACCGGAATGCCAAAGAGCCAGGCTCGCTGGTATGGCAGTCAGAGCGCATACTCAACCATAGTGCACAGTCAAGGGAGGGAGAAGTGGAGGATGGGGCTGAGGTGGGGGAGGGGGAGAAATAGGAGGACAGGTGACAAGTGGTCAGCTGTCATTTTACAGCATTTTATACCGTTTTCCAATAAATATAGGATATACAATCCAATATCCAATGAGTAAGAATAGCTATTTTTGTTTCCCAATCTAGAAACCATAAAATTACTTTTTCACATTTTGCTGTAGAACTATGGAGGCCTGCTGATGGCTGAGTAAAGTGTCAGTCACGACACAATAATGTAATAAGTTGTCAATAATGTCATAACGTATTACATTATTGGCAAAAGGTTATTACGTTATCGTTTCAAACAAATTCTTACATTATTGGCAAGTTATTACATTATTGGCTTTATTACATTTAAAAACTGTGAAAATGATTACGTTATTGGCAGTTATTACATTATTGGCCGTTATTACATTATCGGCCTTTACACACCATTCTCCTCACGCCCACTTAACTCATTGACTGCCAATGACGTCTTTAGACGTCAACTGAAATACTGCCGTTCACTGCCAATGACGTCTTTAGACGTCAACTGCGTTTTTAATGGGGAGGGCTGCAGAAAGACCTAGGGAACCTTGTCTGTAAATATCAGAATTCTCCGTCGAAAATTGTTGTTCCAAATTGATCCTGAGGGTGGCAGTGTGTCACTTTGGATGTGAGATGAGCATAGATTCATAGGTATGGCCAAGGGAGAAGTAGAGAAAGCTAATGACATGGCTAAATATGCCGCTAGCAAAGTGCAGACGTAAATCGGAGAAATTTAGGCAGTTCACACTCGATCAGAGTATGTGTCACATGCCATAGTAGTTCGAGTAGTGTTCCGATCGTGGGAGATGAAGGAGATCAACCTTGGGCAAACGGAAATAGCAGTTGTGACTTGTTTAAGTGCCCAGCTAGCTCACAGTTCCGGGTCAGGTAAGAATTTGCGAGCCAGTTGTTGATCACTGAGTTTTCGCTGTCACAGCCTGTAAATAGCATATATTTACCTTGTTACAACAATGTCTATTTTATTACCAAAAGCCCCCTGTTACTGTTGTTTTTGTGGTCTTATCAAAGGAAGACATTTTCCCGATGTTTGACGTGCTAATAGACCGAAAAAACCGCGCATCAAGACACTAACGTTGTCAAACAAAACGCTAATTTTCTCCCTTTTTTGATAAAAAACGGGTGTGTTTGGAGAAAGTAGCTTATGTTCGCCTGCTGATTTCTAAGCAATGGAAAGGGGTAGAAACGAACTTTTTTTTTCTGGTGAAAGAAGAGAGTTTGCTCTTTCTTGTGGTAGTTTCATTGTTTATGTAGTCGTAACACATAATATTCTGTGGCTCTTTAAAAAACAGTCAAAATTCCCCAAAACCTCTGGCAGTATGGAACTCTCTATTCTGAAAACGGCTGGCAGTCAATGAGTTAAAAGACTGTGCTAAAATCATCTAAACCCAACTGTGTTGCAGTGGTCCAAGGATAGTATAGGAGTATTTTTCATGATCTTGAACTGAATGAAGCAACAGAAACAATGACTGATTACATTTTTGCATTGACAATATTATTGTCAAAAAGACTGTTATGCATTTTCCGAGCAACAAGTTGTGCATCACTAAAGAAATAAAGGCCTGTATCAATAAAAAGAATTGGGCGTTCAAAGATGAGGACCATGCAAGAATGGCAGCAGCGCAAAAGCAATTAAACAACCTCCTGAAAAATGCCCGTAACAACCAACGTATGGTTATAGAGCAGAATATAAACAGTGGCGGCTGCTGTTTTTTTGGATAGGGGAAGCTCAGACACAGCGTTTGGTCATTCAGCTATTTAAACACTTACAATCTTACTTTAGAACCAAGGGTTGTTATGATCATTGAAATTACACTTAAAATTGCACTTTTGGGGTGGGTGAACAAATGACTAAACCATTGTATTTACAAGACTATACATACTCATGGTGAATTCTGCCCTAGTAAAGCAAATTCAAAGTGTTGTTAATTCAATTTGAATGATATGTCTGTGTCTCTAAACTGAAAAATCCGCTTTTTATATTGACTGGAAAAGAGAAATTCTGATGTTTGCTGAAATTTAGAATTTGATGATTGGCTGTTTCCATCTGACGCTCTTGTAGTATGTCACAATTCTATACGCACATGCGCACCTCATTTTTGCATTGCTGTTTGTGAGGAGGATCATTGCTCCTCTTAAGCACCAGACCACACCACACTAGAAGCGGAGTTGTCACCGCTTATAGAGCGCTATCTTGGGGTTAAAGTGGCGATATCGGGGCGCCAGTGGCCAGGCTGCAAGTCTTTCGTACACAAAACAAACACAGGGGCCGATGCACACTAGCCCCACACTAGTCCCATTTCTCTTCCCTAACACTAGCACTCGTTTTCGAGTTCCCTCCAAGATGAGACACCCCTCGATTGTGTAGTGAGAAGTGCAGATCTTCCCCTAATAAATGGGACAGCACTTCGCGTAAAAACGTCTTCACCTGTTTTACGCGTCTATCGTTAAGACTGAACGGATATAAGGCTCTTAACCAGCGTAAACTGTTCAAAAGCCGTCATCCACAAATTATCATTGAGAAAATCACCCACATGAGAGGCTCTGGTAATTCTGGTGAAAGATTTGCGCACTTTGAAAAATATCTATCTTTTTAATAGTCATGTTTTAACACACCAGTGCGGGATTCAACTGAATTTGCATCAAACTAAGATATCCCGACATTAAAATATATATATACATACTTAATTGCAATAGTAGCTATATTTTTGAAGTTCTTATCCAGAGCTGAGAGAACGGGGACACAGCTCGGGCATTCGGACACAGATCGGGTACCGACACGCAATCTTTTTGTTTGGCTGATTGAGTTCGCAAAGTATCGTGGGTAATTTCATCTTCCCTTCAACTTCACTTCGTTCGAAGTCTGCACCCTATCTCCCTCTGTTTGAAGGGGCGATATGAAGGGCTGAAAGCCACTATCCCTCGGTCCTGAAAGTATTGGGACACACTACACTTACACGTGAACGTGCAAATCGAGTGTTAGGGCTAAAATCGAGGGGAAGTGGTAGTAATGGGACAGGGCCTTAATCAACAAAGCAGAGACGCTTTTTTGAATACTAAGTTCCAGAACACAATCGAACTCGGTAACTGAGTTCTGGGTCGCTCAATCACAATGACTCAATCAATGAGCAATAGATAATCGAATCATGGGTTTGTGCAAAGTAACATTAATAACAATAACACAGACAGATAAATTAAATTTGTTGTCGTGTTGGCAGGCTACAGGCCCGACCGGCTCGATTGCTTAGCTTGTCTATTAGCCGGTGGTTGCTTTCCAAACAGGAACAGTGTGGCAGAGACACAGAATGTCAATCAAAAAATTCGAAGGATCTTGTCAAATCATGACACGGAGGCTCAGCGTCCGAGCCCGCCCTCTCCCATTGACCCCCAGTGAAACAGAGCTTCCCTGGAAATTATGTTTTTTGCGTATTCTTGCAGAATTAGCCAATAAACGCGGGGTTGGGTTTCAATGGCCCTCTATGGAGCCGGACAACAGTTCGTCAATGGGATTCCTATGGCGAAACTTACGTGAGTTTAGATACCCCAAATTGCATTTCTGAACGAAATCGAAACTGTTTGAAACGGTGTTGATATTAATAGACAATACAAGTGACTGACACATGTTTAGCATGTTTTATTAATAGTATATGTACGATCTTTTTGGAGAAATTTTAGGGGAAGCTGAGGTTCCCTTGTAGTCTTATGATAGCCGCCTCTGCAATATAAACAATGCAAACAATAAGATAACAAAAGGGACTCCATAAAAAAAGATTACAAATATGAACTTCAACAAAACACAATTAATTACATTAAATGACCCCAAGAAGTCCAGTCAGTGTTTAGTAGAACTCAAAAGAATAAATCAGCAGGGCCAGATAGGCTCCCCTCCCTGGTGCTAAAAAGAGTCTTCCTACGAGTTAAAGGAATAGGCCACCCCAAAATGAAATTTAGTCTCTTACCATATTCCCCTGAGTTGGATAACTGACCAAAAGTGTTTTTCATTCAGCCCCGTGGTTCTCCGTATCCAAAAGCACAGCGTTAGCTTAGCTTAGCATAGAGCGCCGTAATTTGGAGTTTCCATTTAGCCAGTCGTTCTCAAAATAGTCATAAATGAACTCAGGATTTTTCCTAATTTCATTGTTTCACCTGTACATTCAAACCGAGTACAAATGCTAATGTCATTATCACGAAGGGTTTGCCTAGGAGTAACAAAGTCTTGGGACTATATTCAGGCGAAAGCACAGGCAAAGCACCGCTGATAGGCGTAAAGTCATCACAGCACCTGAAAAGTTACCATAGTACTTTCTTTCTGGGGTTTTCAGGTGCTTTGATGACTTTACGCCTATCAACGGTGCTTTGCCTGTGCTTTAAAATTATAGTATTTACACACTTAGATCCATTCCAGTATGCATGCAGACTAGGGCACAGCACAGAGGATGCAGTTGTAGCTAGCGTAGCTCATCAACAGGCACCTTGTAACACCAGGAAGACATGCAAGAGTTCTCTTTGCTGATTTTATTTCTGCCTTTGATACTGTTTGCCCTCATTTTCTGGTTAATAAACTCATAAATCTGGATATCAGCTCACAACTTACAGGATGGTTCCTCTCTTTTTTAACTAATACTCTAGGTATCAACAGGTTAGAGTAAATGGTACTTTATCAGCTATTACACCCCAGAGTACTGATCCCTCAGATAGCTGTGTGTTCACCTATGTCACTATTAGCCCTTTCACACCGACAGAGAACCGTGCCGGTGCTGGTTCCCGCACCTCATCTTGAACCGGCCGTCGTGTTCACACCTAATATCAGAGCGTTCGGGAACCGCAAACTTGGTTCCCATCGGGCAACCAAGTAAAACTTGGTTTTTCAACGCGAACCGTGACGACATGAGTTAACGTCACCGGGTTAAGTTGGGGTCAAAGCGGAAAACTAAACAAATCGGAAACGTGAGCGGGGATAATGAGGGGAATCCAGTGAAAATGTGTTTGTGCAGTGATCGACGAGAGAAATATTTGCTTAATATTTGGAGGTTCACACATTTCCATCAGATGTTAGATGGCAGCATTAGTAAAAATAATATGCTAAACTGTTTGCATTTGTGGCGAAGCAACGCCCTGTGTGGATAATGCGTCATGGGTTCGCATAAATTGGTATGAACACAGGCGGTTCTCGGGCCGGCACTTTGGTTCCCGCTGTAACTGGTGCGAGAACCGGCTCCAGCACCGGGCTTGCCGGTCTGAAAACGCTATATGAGGCACTAGAACGAGGCTTGGGTGGTAAGACTTCTGGGGATGGGATGCCCCTCATCTGCACAACTTTCCACCTGACCAACAGTAATAGAGGGGACCAGTAGTAGATTTTCTGTCCGACATATGTGAGAAATTATTATATTTATAAAGCGAAGGGAGTTTTCCCTTGCCCCTGTTTCTCATGGATGCTTCCCGTACTGCCTGTAAAGCGTCGCGAGACAATGCACTGTATTTGAAGCGATCTACAAATAAAATTTAATTGAATTAAATTAAATTTAGTCGGCACTTCCTCTAGTTTTACCACCCGAGCCTCGTTTTTGTTCGGAACATGGCGGCCAGGTGAAAAAAGGTGAATTAGGTGTCCTCACATTCTAGAATTTTTCTAGAATTTTGAGGTCCAGCGCCATCTTGAGGTTAGAGCGGGGGAAGAGCACTACGAATTTCCCCCAGGCCAAATGAGCTATGACCAACGCCCGGGAATATTTAATACATTTAATGTCAAACTCCGGCGTTTAAGCAGTCAAAGCACTTTATAGATCATGTATACCAGTCAAACTTTCGTTCAAAATGAAAATTACGAAAGTAACTGCTTTTAAGATCTGCTGCAATTAACTTTAAGCGTCAAGAGGAATGTTTACTACATAGTGCAATGTAGACCCCCGCATCCAAATCGCTATTTGTAAAACATTAAAAAGTCTCGACACAGCATGATACCTCGGTCACAACATTATCAGAGCCCCTACACGTGGAATCGAGCATTAAAAACATCCTTGGTGTAGATATATGTGTGTTTCAAATAATGTTTGTGAACTGTGCACTTACCAGATTAACCACCTGACGTTAGGTTCACTGCTTGCTACGGAGAAATAGTAACGCTAACGTCGACTGGGAGTAAATGTTGTAAGCATGTTGACTGCCTAAAGATTTAATATTTGGCAGTGCATAGCCTAACTTTCTCAGGTAGCCTATGTGGGAGCAGGCACTACAAGCTGGCACAAGTGATCGCAAGCAGTGGCTCAATACTGGGAGAGGAATGATGTTAGCAACTGGTAGGTTACCCCAAGTCTTTTTCTTTTAACATAGCCTACTGTTGTTTTACCATAGCCTTCACCAGGCTCTTTTCATTAAACTCATTTGACACCAATTCTCGTACCCATTCCCAAACCCTTTGGTTATAATCCTCTAGACTTTTAACATTTACAGCACAGTTCATCAATAGTAACAAGCTAGTTGCTGGATGTGCCTGACGTTAGTATTAGCAACTAGCATGTTAGTACTATGAATTGCATAGTTCAGTCTTTGAAACAAACATATGCGTACACTACGGATGTTTCAAATACTCGATTCTACGTGTAGGGGCTACAATAATGTTGTGACTGATGTATCATGCTGTGTTGAGTCTTGTAAGTATTTTAAAAACAGCGATTTGGATGCAGAGGGCAACATCTAACAAAAGATCATGGAATACTGATCTAACTATGTAGGCTAGTTAGAACCCATTCTACTTAAAGTAATCGCAGCAGATCTTAAAAAGCAGTTACTTTCTTCATTTTTCATTTTGAACAAAAGTTTGACTGGTATACACGATCTATAAAGAGCTTTGACTGCTTCAACGCTAGAGTTTGACATTAAATATATGTAACAGGTAGACCTGTCAGCCTTGAAGCGAGTGTGGTCCCTTACCAGCTCCCATAGTGTCATGATGTCACTGGCTCAGATAGCCATGAGTGGCTAACCATTTAGCGACGGCGAGGCGGTTATTTTATAAAAGCAGTCAGCGTTGGGTAGGCTCGCTGGAGCCCTCCGGGAGGTAATATTTGTTGCTGTTCTGCCCGGTGCTCGTATGATCTGTGACTGACGCCCGGAACGGTTCTGATCTACATTTGTAGAGGTTCGAGGTACCTGATCCCCTGGTGCCCTGAAGGTCTCTATTTGTAAACTGCACCTTCTGTCTGCTTGTATGAGAGGTGCCATCGAGGTTCTGGGCACTGTATGTTGCACCGGGGCAAATTGCCCATCGCTGTTTTGTCCCTACTGAATTTAGTTTGCCTTTCTGTTTATTTGTG
>JAODXP020001400.1:0-22529 GCA_027497455.2 Sardinella longiceps | reverse complement strand
ATTTTGGTCAGTTTGGTAGCAAATGTCATCCTCTGACTTATTTCATGTCCACAGCCTACACAGCAATCTTTGTCTAGCCTAGCCATTATCTGTTTGGTGCAGGCAGGACAGAGGAAGTGGAGCTGGAAAGGGAAAGGCGTCAAAATAGGTGTAGTGGGTCTTTAGTTCTTACCTTTTGAAACAAAACAAAATTAGAAGTTGATCATTTAGCACATTGTAGTCTTGATAATCTAAACAACCTTAATATTTTTCACTGCCATAATAACTATCACCATGCATTATCAATAGTAGTATAATTTAAATGGATCTTTTATTTTGATACCCACTGCTATTTCCTTGTAGCTTACTTACTAAGGAAGTAGCCAGAAGCTAATCTTATGCCATGCCTCACACCACATGTCTGGTTAAATTCTATCATTGACACCTGATAATGGGAGTGCTCAGCAAAATGTGTAGCAACTTTGGTTTGCTGAGTAATTAGTGTACTGTAGGTACTTCTGCAGGATATCTTTATGGTGAAGTGGAGTTCGATGTTTTGTAAGGGAAAACGGCCGACGAGGTGTCCAGTTATTCATTTATAATTGTCGAGGCGCGCAGCGCGAAGACGGAGTTATTCCGCCAAGACAATTATAATAATTAATAATAATAATAATAATAATAATAATAATTAATTAATTAAAAATAGGGGAGCTAAGTTCAGGCAAGCCGCGGTGCAGCGCCATCTCCATAGCAATTATTTGAGATATGTTTATTTTTTGAGTAGATATTACACTGTAATTAAATTGAAATAGACAATAATGCATTTTACAGCCCTGATTCCATGTAATTTCTATAAAAGTACATAGGAAATTACCACCAGTGTTGGGAAGTAACGAGTTACATGTAACGAAATTACGTAATTTAATTACAAAATAAAAGTAACAGTAATCAATTACAGTTACTTTGAAAAAATGTGTAATTGAATTACAGTTACTTAAATATGCAGAATTACAATGTCAGTTACATGATCCCAGTATCATCTTCAGAAATATTGGCTATGTGCACTTCATGTACAGTACAAACAACATCCTCTGTTTACAACTACAGCAAATTTCACTACAGCTAAAAGACACTATTCTAATATAATTGTTTCTACAGTACCATCATGTTGGCAACACTACTCAATTGTTACAGGATCTACAGCGGTCTAAGTTGCAGTAGCAAGGAGGCCTGACTGTCAGACAGAAACTAGAACATAGGCCTGTAGCCCATTGCTGGATATAAAAATGAACTCTATTGATCAGGTGCACACATACTGTATGAGCAATCTCAGACAAACAAACACCTGCTTAGTTAGTGATGTTCACCAAGTATTTTAACTATTTGCTTGCTGTGAAATCTGACACTGCTGTGGGAGCTAGAAAGGATTCTGGCAGTGTCAGTGCCATATATGTGACAGTTAACATTGCCAGGATTGAAAAACTCAAAATTGCTTGACGAATGATTTTTTTTAATCAAAAATGTAGAAATGTAATCAAAAAGTAATCAAAATGTAATTAGTTACATTACTTTATTAAAGTAATCAAAATAGTTACACTACAATTACATTTTCGAAGGGGTAACTTATAACTGTAACGCATTACATTTCTAAAGTAACTTACCCAACACTGATTACCACAGGAATTACCACAGGATTTTACCATTTTATTACAATATTTTCATCATAACTAGAAAGTAATTCCTCATTATTAGCATTTTGTTATTGCCTTATCATCGAAAAAATAGTGTTTATTGTTTAAAAATAACATGGAAATTATTCAGTAATTATACCGTTATAAGTCAGTAACATGAGTAATTATGACTATTTACCATAAAATTACCGACATATTACCACAAAATTACCCTCTTATTACCGAGCTGTAATGTAAAGTGTTACCTGATTCTCATATCTGAATACAATTCAAGGGTGTTTCAAGGGTGTAGCACGCAAAAAGGATGCAAATTTCTTACTATGCAAACAATAAATAGGTCTTTGCTGTCAGTGTTTATCAGCAATAAGTAACTGCAAGTACTGCTGCTTTTGTTATTGTTTGATCAGTTCACAGAATGACTGGACTGTGGAAAATGGATTTGAATATTTTGCTGCTTCTGACAGGTAGGTCTATGGGTGTCCTGTCCATGACAATTTCAACAACACTCTTTTAAGACATTTTTACAAAATGAAAGCTCTATTGAAAAAAATTTGTGGATAGCCAAGTAAACAAAGCAATGTAACAATGAGCGTTTCTCAAAGTCGAGGAAGCATGCTTAGAAGGCTGCTTTTTCGAGCATTCCACGTCATTGTCAGTCTCCAAGTACTGTTCCAAAGTCAAGCATCCTTCTAATTTCTAGGGAGGACAGAGGCCTTTGTTCATAGATTTTTCAAGGATGCACTGATGGAGCCTCGTTTTCGAAGTGTACAGCTTCCAAGTCTAGTGTGCTTCTTAGGAAGCATTCTCGACTTTGAGAAACACTCAATGAATATTAAAAAAAAGTGATATTTGTGACAATTTCCTGTTCTAAAACATCCTTACTTTTCATGATAACTTTTTAAAGCAGTTATAAGGCAAAAGACAACATTATGAACATTTGATATACAGGAAAATATGTATGGTATATTCATTCACATTCAGTAAGAGATAATGAGCAAGTAGAGCGCATATGAATGTGAATAATGGAAGCTCAAGGTGGTAATAATCTTGATAAGTAAATTAATCAGCAATATGCATGTCTTGGTCTTGTACTTCATTACCCCTTACTTAATGAACATACAGTACATATTGCGCACTGATGTGAAATGTTGTATGTTGTATTCACTGTATTGTATGTTAAAACTGCCCTCCGCAGTTTCAATAGAACGGTTATCACATAGAAGGGTTATGATCATATTCAGGAAGTGTTTACATGAAATTTTAGCTCCCCTTTCTTGGTGGAACTCACCATGTAACCTGGCAGTCATTCATGTGTAAATGCATGAGTCATGGCCATAAAAACATCTCCACAGGTGTCTGGATAGTTGACTGCAGTCTCATTCGTGAGAACCACTATGTGAATCAACCAAAGACCTGGGATGAAGCCCAAGCTTACTGTCAGGCCAACTACGCTGACTTGGCTATGATGCACAACGAGGAACAACAAAAACTCTTCTATGAAGTTGCAGGAACTCCTGTAAGAAAAGGTTGGATTGGGTTGAATCATATAAGATTCAATTGGTCCTGGACAATGGAAGACCGCTATGATGAGGGCACATTTAAGACATGGGGGGAAAGACCCGTGGGTAAAGAAAATCAGTGTGCTGTATTGGATTCTAAAAGTGGTGCCTGGTTGGCAGCAAATTGCAGTGGAAAAAAGCACTTTCTTTGTCAAAATGCTGGTAAGTTAAGAATAACTGAGTGATTTCAATAGACATGCTCTCTTTATTCCTTATTGGTTGATGAACCACACACCGACGACTGTTCTGTGGCCTACCAACAATCAATATTCCTCTGCTAACAAACATTTTCTTTCCTCAGAATCTAACTATTTCTTGATAGAGCTTATGGTTAATTGGACCAATGCCCTAAAATACTGCAGAGAAAATTATCTGGACTTGGTAAATATTGGATATAAAACAGACGAGTATGCATTGAATCAGCTGGCTGGTGGCCAAAACGTGTGGATGGGACTTCACAACGGCTGGCGATGGACGGACGGAAGTATATTCATGTCATCAAATGATATAGTTAAAAATTCTGAAGGGAGATTGGATCATAAATGTGTATTTCTGAAAGACAGTCTGGAAACTTTGGTGTTTGACAACTGCAGTAGCCTTAAGCCTTTCTACTGTTACAGAGGTCAGTGAAGTTCAGACACATCACACACAACATGTAATCATACAACCGAATTCCAAAAAAGTTGGGACACTTTACAAATTGTGAATAAAAACAGAATGCAGTAATGTGGAAGTTTAAAATTTCAATATTTTACTCAGAATACAACATCGATCACATATCAAATGTTGAAACTGAGGAAATGTATCATTTTAAAGGGAAAATATGTTGATTTTCAATTTCATGGTATCTCCACATCCCAAAATAGTTGGGACAAGGACACATTTACCACTGTGTGGCATCCCCTCTTCCTTTTAAAACAGTCTGCAAACGTCTGGGGACTGTGGAGAGAATGTTGTCCCATTCTTGTCTAATACAGGCTTCTAGTTGCTCAACTGTCTTAGGTCTTCTTTGTCATGTATTCCTATGTATGATGCACCAAAAGTTTTCTATGGGTGAAAGATCTGGACTGCAGACTTGATGGTGCCTTTCCAGATGCGTAAACTGGCCATGCCACACACACTCATGCATCTCCATACCATCAGAGATGCAGCCTTCTGAAATGAGCGCTAACAATAAGCAATAATAACTTGGGTTGTCCTTGTCCGGATGGTATGGCATCCCAGTTTTCTGAAAAGAACTTTGAATTTTGATTCGTCTGACCACAGAACAGTTTTCCACTTTGTCACAGTCCATTTTAAATGAGCCTTGGCCCAGAGAAAATGCCTGTGCTTCTGGATCATGTTTAGGAATGGCTTCTTTTTTGACCTATACAGTTTTAGCTGGCTATAGCGAATGACACAGTGGATTTTGTTCACTGACAATGTTTTCTGGAAGTAGTCCTAAGGCCAGTTTGTGATATCCATTACATTAGCATTCCTGTATGTGATGCAGTGCCATCTAAGGACCCAATGATCATGGGCATCCAGTATGATTTTCCAGCCTTGACCCTTATGCACAGAGATTGTTCAAGATTCTCTGAATCTTTGGATGATGATATGCACTGTAGATGATTATACCTTCAAACTCTTTGCAATTTTTATCTGAGAAACTCCTTTGTGATCTCGGACCACTACTTTTTGCCACAGCATTTGGGGAATTGGTGATCCTCTGCCCATCTTGACTTCTGAGAGTCAATGCCACTCTCAGAGGCTCTTTTCATACCAAATCATGTTGCCAATTGACCAAATAAGTTGCAAATGGGTCCTCAAGCTGTCCCTTATCTGAAAATTTGACTTTTCTGGCCTCTTATTGCTACCCGTCCCAACTATTTTGGGATGTGTAGCTCTCATAAAATCCAAAATGAGCCAATATTCGGTATAACATTTCAAAAAGTCTCACTTTCAACATTTGCCATGTTATCTATATTCTATTCTGAACAATATATAGTTTTATGAGATTTGTAAATTATTGGATTCCATTTTTATTAACAATTTATGCAGTGTCACAACTTTTTTGGAATTCGGTTGTATAATATTTTGGTAACACTTTGCGGTAAGGGTACATGAATTATCATGAATTCATGCATGATTTCATTCATGATTCATTTGAGATTAATGCATTACTTCATCTCTGAATTTCTAATGACTCATCAGTTATTAGCATGAATTCATTGTTTATCATTAATGACCTCCTGCTGAAATAGCAGATGATCTTAAGCATTAATTACTCTGGGTACATCATCATGAGTCATGACTAATTACACATGATCATGATGTTTTTGTTCAAAAGAATTTGATAATTTGATATAATAAAAGTACTTATTTAGCCTACTTTGGCCTAGTCATACGCCATACGTCAACTAAATTTTACCAATTTAACCATGTCAACACTTTAGTTGACGGGGCACAAACATGATGAATTCATCATGATCATGCTAATAATCATGACTCATGCTAATTAATCATGACTCATGATGATGTACCCAGAGTAACTAATACTTAAGATCATGTGCTATTTCAGCAGGAGGTCATTAATGACAAACAATGAATTCATGTTAATTCCTGATAACTCATTAGACTTTCAGAGATGAAGTAATGCATGAATCATGAATGAAATCATGCATGAATTCATGATAATTCATGTACCCTTACCGCAAAGTGTTACCAATATTTTTAATGCTACAGTCAAGTCAAACAACAGAAGATGGACAGAGGCAAAAAGAATAGAAACATGGATGAGCTTAGCTGAGCTAAGCTAAATAAAGTTCAGAGGCATCACAGAGGTATACTGTCACTACATCATTTACCTCTTTCTCTACAGATGTGGTGGAGAGTAAGAAAGTGGCAATCAAGATCAAAATAAAAAGTCTTTACAACATTGCAGAGAATCCTTTACTTCAAGAAGTCATACTGCAGCAAGTTGGTCACCAACACTTTTAACATTTCAGCATGATAACGTCCTGCTTTTGTGACTTATTGTTTTATATAGTCATTCATTGTTTATTTTTTTCCAGATCCATCATGCACTATCACAACAGGCCCCCAAGCAGAATTTTACACTGGCATGGAAGCAGATGAATAACCAGGTATTGCAGAAGAAAGAAGGGAAGAGGAAACCAGCTCTGGTTTGAAAACAGCTCGTTTAATCAGCTTCGCTTATTGGTCGGTTGTCTGTTTACAAATTTAAACCTGCCCCAGAGGAGCGTCTCGGATGAACTCGGATGAAATTCTGGCTATGTCAGGTTAGGATAGTTTGCCTGTAGAACCTGACAATGTAATAACATCCCAATAATGTAATAACTCCTGACAATGTAATAAAAATACCCTCCCCAAAAACATGTAATAAAACCTGATAATGTAATAACTCCCTGATAATGTAAAATACAGCTTTATCTTTGCAGAATCTGATCATTTAATAATTTACTGTTAAATGCAATAACTTTGGCCATTGTTGTTGTAGTTGGCCACCAATTTCAGGGTTCCAACAGTTAAGCCATGAAAACAATTCTACAATTCTCATCTTGACCATCCTGCAGCTTTGCTACAAAATGAGAAATCTGGTGTGAACTGTGAATTAATGTTGTTTGAGTGTTGTCCGTAGGAAATAGAATCATAAAATTTGATGTAATGTAGACTGACTGATGAACTGAACACCGGATCATCTGACCTAATAATGGGTGGTTTCATCTCTTTTCATTTTAAATGTTTATTTTAATTCTGCTGTTTTAAAGGAGAGTACTGGAGTGAATTCAAACATAGCCCTGTTGAAAGAGCTTGCTAAATGCACTAGTTAGCGAGTGGAACAAAATAATTTGTTACAGAGCACAGACCGAACGCGAAAGCAGAAACGAACAGGCACTTTACACTGATCAATGGGACCTGACTGTTGGAAATCTGAGGTTACATTGACTCAATGTAAAGTTTTTCACATTCGCGTTAGGTCTGTGCTGTTCGAAAATCTTTCATTTCATGCGAAATATATTGCTGTTAGAAGGCTTGTGCAGCAGGACTATGCTTAAACTTACTCCGGTATATTGCTTTAAGTAAAGCCACTGAAATGTCTGTACAGTATATATTATACAAATAAAACTGCCTTGCCTTACCTTTAACCCCAACACATCCACGATCGTCTTTCACAGCTGCAGCAGGTCAAGCAGATCAGCTAATCATCAACAATAGTGTTATCCATACACTAATCTGAAAATTATAGTCGCTACCATTACTACAGTCATAACCACTGAGCTAAGTTGCAAGCAAGATTTGGTAGTCTGTCAGAGATTCAAAAAGTTTCATTTCTAAGCAACTTTCTTTCCCAACACATCCTAGGTACACTACAGATTGTTTTCGACATAGTATTGAGTGGTATGTGATTGAAAAGCAAAGCTATAAAAAGGAGGCATTGATAAATTTCACAGTCAGTCTTCATTGACTTGCATGCAACCTATTATACTACAGTAATGGTTATACTACAGTAATGGCAAAAATATTAAATAAGCAGTTACTTCCACAGTTAGGGATAAATCTATAGATAAAGATATAGACACATTGCTTTGCAGAGGACATTTTGCATGTTAGCCTATTATAGTAACAATGGCTGTATATTTTGTGTCAGCCTGATTTAACTTTCAGCAGATGTTATAAATGAAAACCCAATATGTTTTACCAGGTTAAATAATCAACCAATCAAATCAAAGCGGATTTTCCTTTATTTTTCATATTCCAGTATTTAGCAACAAGTCTTAAAAAGTTTTTCAATTTGTCTGGAAGTGAACTCTTGTAACCAGAGTCATACATCCCTCTCAATTCAGTTCAATTCAATTTTGTTTCTAGATCGCACAAATACAATACAATACATTGCCTTGGAAATAGATTTATGCACCAAATATTCCACTGCATTATGATCATTAAAAATTTAATTACACAATTTATTTATTTATTTATCTATCACTTCTACCAACACTGTTTGAAATCTTTTAGTCCATTAAACAAATACAAACAAAGTGATGACATTAGGTATGCCTCCACGGTGAGGTGATATCTGATTTAACTGGGTGTGGTGCACGTAAGGTACAAGAGGGAATGACAGATGATATTGTCATCATCCTGGTGGTTGCCAACTCTATTCTCCAGCTGGGTAATCAACTTTATTCTTTTAAATAATTCATATTTTATATTCAAACTGAAAACATGATGTGAATAGCACTCAAGTCATTCAAGTAAATCCTTAAATATATCACTTTAAAGTGATTCTCAATTCTTAATACAATTCAAGGATTCAAGAGTGTTTCAAGGAAGCACAAAGGATGCAAATTTCTCAGGATGCAAAACAAACACAAGTACTGTATATGCTGTCTACATAACCACCAAGTACCGGTACTGCTAATTGTGTTATTGTTTGATCAGTTTACAGAATTATTGGACAGTGGAAAATGGATTTGAATCGTCTTCTGCTTCTGGCAGGTAAAGTGCTGTAATTTCAAACACTTTTTCTTTAGGAACTAAAACGTTTTGTGGAAAACTCGTGGTTGTAGCCAAATAAGAATCAATGGAATCCAATTCACGAGTGTAAATAAATGGAAAATATCCATCAGTTGCACTATGTGCTTCTGATAGTGTAGGCACAGAATGTTTTACATTCTTTACCTATTCTCAACTGCTAATTTTCGGAAGCGCTTTTTGCAAGGCAAAAGTAAATACATCCATACTTGACATCAATACTAAATGGGTATATTCCTTATTTACCCTATGGATGCCATGAAGCTACAACTGCAGAAAAACAAATGAGAAAGCACTGTAAAATTCTCTGCCATTTCTCTGATTTTATTTATGTTTGTATTTATGTCACATCCATAACGTCACGTCCATAACACAATTTTTCCCACAGTAACCTCAATGAAAAGCAACTTATCTTACATTTACATTTAAATCAAGTCGTTTTCTGTGTTCACTGAGGTGGCCTTTTTGGTATGAATGGAATAATATTTACATTTCTCAGGAAATTTCACAGACTTCATAGCAAAAGTTGTAATCTCCCATAAAAGCTTGTCCGTTTTTCGTCACGTCCATAACGCAAATTGAAAGGCTCATAATCTTATGATGTAAATCATGATATAAATTTTTTGAGTTTGCCTGTGTTAAGCCACAAAGTTTGCACAAGAATATGAAAAAAATGTGAAATACTGCTAAGCTTGCAGAGGTTATGTGGCCTTTTGTTCATCAATAATGCATGAAAATGTCACATCCATAACACTGGAAGAACCGTGTAACCGTGAAAATCCTATAATCTGTTACAGGTGTCTGGGCAGTTGACTGCATTGCCATGCGTGAGTACCACTATGTGAATCTTTCCCTGACTTGGGATGAAGCCAGAGCTTTCTGTCGGGCCAAATACACAGATTTGGCTTCAGCGCACAACGATGAACAAATGACACTTCTTCTCCACCAAGTTGCCAGAACCTATAGCAAAGGGTGGATAGGGCTGCGCCATATTAAATCCAACTGGTCTTGGACTTTGCAAGATAACCCTCAATATGTAAACGGAGAAACATTTATGAAATGGACAATTCCACCAGTGGGGGATAAGAATCAATGTGCTGTATTCAATGGCAATGATGGTGGTTGGGTACAGATATACTGCACAATAAAACAACTCTTTGTATGCCAAAACAACGGTAGGTTCACATATTAAAAGCTTGATCTGTACATCACAAGCCCACAAAGCCTTTATTTTGGATTATAAATAGACTGACTGAAGATTATAGAAGTAAAGATGTTATTTCTTGCTAATTTGTCATTTTTTATGATGACAGATGGTATATTGTGTTTTCTGCGTTGGGAATGAAAAGAATCTCCTCAGCGTGTGACAAATATGTGGATTTTCCGTATCGAGTTCAATAGCATATATACACCTCAGTGGCCAGATAGAAATTGCACTAATTCCGCTTTATTCTATTTTGTCAGGATTTAAATACTTCTTAATTGAGAGACTGATGGATTGGGTCAAAGCCCTTGAGTACTGCAGGGACCACTTTCTAGACCTGGCAAATATCAGGAGTGAAAGTGACAAGAGTGCATTGGTTAACCTGGTGGGTGACCAAAGGGTGTGGATCGGACTTCACAACAGATGGCGGTGGTCAAATGGCAGTACATCTCCCTTGAATGCTGCTGCACTTTCAAAGCCTTATTTATACTCGACAAAAATGTGTGCATTTCTGGATGAAAATCTTATATTTCTTCAACAGAATTGCAATGGCCATAACCAATTCTATTGTCACATGGGTGAGTTAGAGTACACATCCATTCTTTTTTTTTCTGTCACCTTGTCAACATTTTTCAAATCATGAGAGTGTATTCTCAAAGATTTGGCATTTTTGTTTATCACCCGGTGGAATGGAATAATGGTTTTCTGATTAGCTGTCATTAATTGATTAATTGATTAATTCTTAGCCCGTTTCCCATTGAGGAATAAGGCGTGTTGAACATGCCTTCAGCGCGCTCCCGCTGTTCCGTTCCTATTGTGGAGTTGTATTGGCGGGTCAACTCGCCTCGCCATTTCGACCCACCTCGGGAGGTAGTCTTTTTGGTGAAGTGAGTTCAATGGGAACGGGAAAACAGGTCGAGCCACATGTTTCTTTTATGTTCTAAACACGTCTATACATTTTAGTTGCAACCAGGTGATTATATCGGGACACCTCGGCGACCAGTTTCCCTTACATATAGAGCAATATGACTGAATGATACAAATGGAAAGAAGAGGATAAAATGGTGGTTTGAGGCTGCAGCTTCCTAAATTGACTGACAGTAGTATACCCATAGGTCCTGCTGTAGGCTATTAACCTTATGAAAGATTGTGGAACCCTTGATATTCTAATTTGTAGTAATTGATATTCTTTTGCTGGGCATTGTTGTCACTCGTCAGATTTGTTTGATGTTATAATTTGACTTATCAGGCTAAGTGATAAGATGATGTGGAAGATGAACTATAGCCTTGAGAATTTGAAATCAGATGAGAATTGCACCAAAGACAAAGAAACAGTGTAATATCAGTTCATCTAGTCAATCATTTTCTCTACAGATGTAATGAAGAAAATGAGAGTCAGAATCATGGTAAAAAGTCCTTTCAACTTAGAAGACAATTCTTTTCTTCCTCAAGTCTTCCAGCATCAGGTGAGTGTGAATGTCATAAAGTTATGCTTTGCTTCTTATTTCTTTTTTTACAGTTGATTTTTTGTTTGTGTTGTTTTTAGATCTATCAAGAACTATCTCGACAGTATCCTAATCAAACATTTACAGTGACATGGCGCCAACATGATGGCAAGGTGTTCCAAAGGAAGAGAGCAGAAAGAATAGAAGACAAGCAACTATGAAACTACAATGTCTTTATGGTTAAAGGTATATTCTAGTAGTTAGCACTATTAGCCCCATTTCTGTAGCCTGGCCACAAGGCCAGATGAAGATTTAGGGTTCGGGGAAGCTCCATTGGTGTGTGTGTGTGTGTGTGTGTGTGTGTGTGTGTGTGTGTGTGTGTGTGTGTGTGTGTGTGTGTGTGTGTGTGTGTGTGTGTGTGTGTGTTGTTGTTGTTGTTGGACATTCAGGAGCTAGGCCATAATCTTTGCAAAGTTTGACTTGATAGCCGAGCAATTTTCTATCTGAAATTGAACATAACACATGCCATGAAAGTGGAACCATATTCATCAGGATTAATCTGAGTTATTCACTTTTTGATCCGCGTTAACATTTTTTGATAAATCACTTATTTAATCAGTTAAATCACTGAGAAGAAAATGGTGTATGGTTTGTTGAAAGTGTGAAAGTTACATCAAAAAGCCAGACATATTAATTACACACATTAAATTAATTAGACACATTAAATAGCTGGCTTTGTTCATCACAAATGGGGCGATTAACACCTATCCCCTCCCCCCACTCATGTTCAGGTTCTGAGTGAGTATACTGTATAATATGTAGTGAACTGCTTGATGTGGTTAATATGGTGTAGTTGAAACATGGGTATGGTCAATATATGGGTGAGGTCACTACAGTCTTTGGTCTTTTTTGCCCTTTACGATGCCTTCCAGGCAGCGTTGCCTTCAAGGAACTACTCTCCCCAACTTAGGTTATAGGATGAGGGTTCAGGGGTAAGGGTTTGGGTTAAGGTAGTGCCTTTTAAGCTGCGCTTCCTGGAAGGTTCTGGGGTCAAAAAACACCACTGAGTGGTCAATACACTGATTATTTTTTTTTACTTTGCATGTTTTTGTTTTGCATAAACATTGCCGTAATTTATACACAGTGTAAATAGTGTATAAAAGTGGTGTATGTCCATGTGTAAACTTTTGTAAGACCTTGCTCATATGCAATAAAAATGCCAGATGGCTTGAAAGCATCAGACAACTGTAAATTCATTCTTTTATACTGGAAGTACATCTCTCCAGTAATATTATCCCAATGAAAGACAAAATCACATCCTATGAAAACATACAGTATTTAGAGTGTTACAGAGACAGACCAACAAAACCAATCAACACACATAGCTACAATTAATAGCTTATTCATATTTGTTGTGCATTATACATTAAAAAACTAACTTCGGCGAGAGATTATAAGAGGCAGTAATCGCAAATTTGATTAGTAACTATTTTTATGAAAGAAAAGTGGGCTTTACCTGAAGAAGGTCAGATGACCGAAACGTAATAAATTTTGTTGGTGGAATGGACAGTGTGCGGGATTTTTTAACACTTGAATGAAAGAATCTTTGAATTTACAGGCCAAGCTAGCCTAAATAAGAACATGCATTACGGGCTTCTGCGCTAAAGGGTCATGCAAAGATTCCAGTTAAAGTAAGTTCTAGCACTAACTCTGACAGATTAAAGGGCTCTAAATTCTATTCAGAAAGTGTCCCAAGGCCAGGCTCAATTATTTGTTTTACAAAGGAGTGTTTTGCATTGTCTCTGTCAACAGTAATTTGCAAGCATCCCGTCCTTTGGGTGCCAGCAGTGTCCCTGTGTCAGTGTCCAGACATGCAAACTGGTCAGGGGTGAAAGAGGTGACAAGAGCGCGTGACCGAGGAAATGGCAGTGGGGCTTTTTTCGTTGACACAAATAGTGTCTTTTTTTTTTTCTTTTTTTTTTTTTTACAAGCTCTGCCTACCAAGCCCCGCCAGACCACAGCCTGTGGACAGAGACGCACGGCACGATCTTGGTGACCCCCTACAGGCCAACATGGTTCTCATGGGGCCTGGGAGCAGAACTGAATGCTAGCTTTCCTCTGCGGTGGTCGAGACAATTCACAACACCAGAGTCCTCTGTCTATATAGTATTCACACACACACACACACACACACACACACACACACACACACTGTTACATAGTCTAATAAAAGAAGAGAATGAGCAAACAATAAAGTACAATACACAACACAAGAATTAGGCTAGATCGGAAAAGGCATTCTGTAACTAAACCACTTTACTCTGCATTTCAGTCTGCACTGACAAACTACTTGTTGTGCCATGACCATTTTGTACAAGGTCCCCCCTGCACATATCTTTACAGGATGCTTGTTTCGCTTGCTAACTCTTGTTTCTTGCCTGTACCTGTTGAGGTGTCCAGCACTATCTTTTGTATTTGATAGTATGTATGTGTATCTGGATGCTACGGGATGCTTGAATTTCCTTCTGGATGAATAAAGTACTGACTGACTTACAGTGATGGGCAGTAGCTAGCTACAAGTAGTGAAGCTACTAGTTTAACTACATTTCTGAGTAGCTTGGCTGTAGTGTAGCTATTTTCTGAATCTGATAGCTTTTCAGTAGTTAGGCTACTTTATGGCCATGTAGTGTGGTAGCTTTCCCACAAGCTACATTTTCAGGGCATCAGTTCACAACAGCAAATCTTTCATCTAGGCCATGCACCGAGGATCAGTTCTTACAGTACTGTGATGCATTTATTACCTGACAGGTGCCATAATTCAAAAAAGTGTCCATAATGAAAATCAATTGTGTCTATCATGTGTCAATTTGATGAAGTTTAATTAAAAAAATATCTTACCCATATAAAAGTAGGCTACATTTTGATATAATTAGTTATTTACTATTGTATGCCTGATAGTTTGATTACTAATACTTGTACAATTGGTTGGATCACAGAATTTATTCATAGACCTGAGAAGACACAAAAGAGCTTAGAGTGCTTAGGGGGCTGTGCAAACAATGTTACTCAGGTGCTCATCTGTACGGGGTGAAGTGTAAGTCCAAAAACGAGGGAAAGAGCAGAGGCACTCTGAGATTTGAGAAAAATAATGGCCTTCATCAAATCTCAGGGTGCCTCTGCTCTTTCCTCCTTTTTTGTACTTATTTATTGGTCTTTTTGTGTATTAAAAAGTAGCTTTACAATAGTTAAGCTACTTCTGACATTTTTTCATAGCTTAGCTTGCTACATTTTGTCTTCCGTTAGCTTTGGTGTAGTGAAGCTTCATATGATGTGGAGTAACTGGTAGCTTAGCTTGTTACATTTACTGAGTAGCTTGCCCAACACTGCTGACTTATCTTGTTTTATCTTATCTCATCTTTGTTACCTAGACGTTGCAATGTGGTTGAGGGTTCTAGTCTAGGGCTGGATGACACAGGATGAAGACCAAATTATTTGATTTGGACCAAATTATTTGATATGCAAAGCAAGCAGTGCTGTTAAAGTTCCATAGAACAAGGCTGTTATCTTTCAAACTACTTCTGCATGTAATAGGATAGGCTTTGACCCATCAGATGAATGAACAAGATGCAAAAACCAATTCAAAAGGCTGTTGTTTTTCGGTGAAAGCCTGAGTTTGAGTGGTGTTAGGCATGTTTGAGTGTGTTGGCATGTTTGCATGCCTGTGTGTTTTGTTTGCAAATAATTTGGCCATGCATGTGCAAGACCTCAAAAATGGGTTTTGAACAAACATTATGTCATATGTTGTGTGTGTTGGTATGTTGTTGCAAGTTTTGCCATTTTAAAAAAGCTTAATGTGTAAATTGTCCAGGTGTTACATTCTAAATCTTTTGGCTTTATCTCTATCCAATTAAAGGGGTGGTTCAGAATTTTGGACATAGGGCCTCATTTCCTTTGGTGCAGTGTTTCTCAAACAGCGGGGCGCAGACACATGACAGGTGGGGCGCGAGACATCTCTTTGCAACTGACCAATGGCCACACCATGCCCCTCAACTTCACAGCTATCGTCAAATATGCACATGTGACAGACAATTGTTGCTGTGATGAGGGGTTCGAGAGAAATTTGGTTTTGAATTTAGTAACATTAACAATTCTAACATTGACAAAAATCCCAAAGTATTCCTCACAGAGATATTTTGTGCAAATTGAGGCTTCCAGGTGGGGCGTGGAAAGTCTCTACCTTCCAAAGTGGAGAATGACAGAAAAAGTTTGAGAAACACTGCTTTGGTGGGAAATGGTGCGATTGTACTCTGGGCCCACTTTGGCCACCCTTGTAAATTTGATCTAGAACCAGGAAGCTGCGGAGTTCCCACCTACCCTCCCCCATCCTGACTACCATATACCAGGCGGACGCCGCCTGCTGGCTCATTTCTTTTCGTTTCACTAGATAGTCAGGAAGAGCATAATGCAGTTTCGTTTTCCCCGACACTAATCTGTGTGGGTCAAATTCAGTGAACAGAGTGAGAAATGGAAGCTACAGTATTGCGCCCGGACATTAACAACCTCAGGTCAAGATAACAAAATATTTTTTTTATATATATTTAATGGGAACTGTAAATGTTTCAAAACATTGCATAGTGCATAGAGCTCTCTAGAGAGGAATCAATTGCCAATGAAGATGTTTCAGACGCTTTGAACAAAGTGAAACGATGTGAGAGCAGATGATCAAATCAGGCAATTAAAGCTGAATGAGAGGTCCATAGTTTTTTTTTTTTTCTGTGTTCTATTTTTGCAAGGGAGGAGGAATCCCACCTTATCCAGACCAAAGTCAAGCTCTCATGTGCTGGCATAAAAGATCATTGAAAAGTAGCCTACTCACGTTTGCTCCTAATGAAATGTATTGGCCTATGTTGCTTCATCTTGGTCAGTTTCTTACCTCACTCACGTCAGATGATGCGCTACGTAACTTTAAGGCACCTCTGCGCAACAATCTGATGTTGAAGCCGTTCAGAGCGATTTCAAGCCCAATATTCTCTAACTGAACCAATCAGGGCTGCTGGCTGCTGTAGAGGGTGTGACGTAGCGAAGAAGCAACTGTTTTGAATCGCAACGAATCCAACAAATGTAACCAGCGACATCGGTTGGTTTCGATGTGATTGGCTGAAGTGTACGTCAATTAAATTGATGGACAAGCCGTTTGTCCAGTTAGATTCAAGGATTTCTGGCTCCTGAAATAACTTGTCTATCGTTGATCATCAGATGTTCGCGTATAGCGCTACATCTGACGTGAGTGAGGTAACAGTATTTCATGAACAACGGGACATGATGCATGGCCTCTCAAATTTACCTGTAATGCAGCCCTGTACTTTTTATTTCTCTGCTGCTCTGCAATTTTGAATTTATACATTCTACCTTAACCTCATTACTGTACTTCCTCTTAATTGTTATAGCCACTGTCTTGTGTTTTTTGTCCTGTCCCGTGTCTGTCCTACAATGCCCTACCTTAAATAGTCACTGTATGTTTGCCTAATGCGTGTATAGAAGAGTGTTTCTCAAAGTCAAGGAAGCATGCTTGGAAGGCTAGTACAGTTCCAAAGTCAAGTACTGTTCCAAAGTCAAGTATCCTTCTCAATTCTAGCGAGGACAGAGGCCTTTGTTCATAGATTTTTCAAGGATGCATTGATGGAACCTCATTTTTGAAGAGTACGACTTCCAAGGCGAGTGTGCTACCTAGGAAGCATTCTCGACTCTAAATATAGCCTTTTTTATGAAGGTCTTTTTATAGTTTAAATGAATCACCACTTGATCCATAGAGAAACAACATTTTGCCTCACTGTATAGATGTACAGTATATGGTAGAAATATTACAGGCTAAGTTATTTGGCTTGAGAGTTGTGTGTGGAACACAGACACACACGTTTCTTGTATTTCCAGATGGATGATTCAATGATTCAAGGGTGTTTCAAGGGTGTTAGGAAGCAAAAAGGATGCAAATTTCTCAGGATGCAAAACGGATACAAGTTTGCGTTGTCATAGTTAATAGCATAGGTAGCTCATCAATAGCTATAAATGCAGGTAATGCTATCTGTGTCATGGTTTGATTCAGTTTGCAGAATGGTTGGACTGTGGCAAATGGGTTTGAATATTCTACTGCTTCTGACAGGTAGGCCTACAGTGTGCCCATGATATTAAAAAACTCTTCTTTTTAAAACAACAGAAAGAGTTATCATTTATCAAAAGTCTCTTTTTTAGTTTGCAGATCACATGAATTTATAAAGTTAAAACCATGGACTTTGCTGCTCAAACTCAAAGATGACTAACATGGAGAAAATGCTAATCACAAAGTATAAAGTACTTGAAACTCATTGTCATTTGTAAAAAATATTGTTGTTAATTTAAGAAGGTATTTTATAGAATTTTTTAAAAAATGTACTGATGAAAAATCATATTGAGTTAGTGTATTAGTTTGGGAAATGTATCCCCATTTCTCATTTACATTTCAAAATCAGATGTTCTTTGCTGAAAAATGCAGCACCTGTCAGCGTGGTAGGTCAAGTTTAGTGAAGAATTCTGCAATATGGGCCGCAAAACTTTGAAAACGTTTTGAAAAATCATGTCATAGCCATTATTCGACAAGCTGTTTGCATATGTCAATACTTCAGTTTCAAATCACAGATTTTTTTTTCGGCCTTATTAAACAAGTTCAATAGTTTAGATTTGTAGAACATGGATATGCATTTTTCCATAGTGTATTGGACATATTCTACTTGGCTGCATTTAGAGAAACTACCTCAATGAAATTTAACACATATTCTGTTCTTATCTAATCTTTCATTGCTAATTATGTACATTCAAAGAAAATATTTGAATATCTGAGAAAAGTCTATTGGAACATGTCATAATATAGCCTATTATTGCAGGTTTCTGGGTACTTGACTGCAGTATCATTCGTGAATACCACTATGTTAATTCTCCATTGACTTGGGATGATGCCAAAGCTTACTGCCAGTCAAAATACACAGACTTGGCTTCAGTGCATGATGACGAAGAGCAAAAACTACTCAACCAGGTTGCGGGAACCCCTGTCAACAAAGGTTGGATTGGGCTGCACCACATTAAATACAACTGGTCCTGGACCCTGGAAGAGAATCAACATTACATGAATGGAGAAGCTTTGTTTATGAATTGGGAAAATCCGCCAGCAGGAGGCTTATCCCAGTGTGTTGTTTTCTTGGGCAGCATAAATGGTTGGACTCAGAAAGTCTGCTCAAAGAATTATTCTTTTGTATGCCAAAATAATGGTATGTTCTCTATCGTCTCGAGACCATCTCTCCACTCCGTTACATATTCCATATGTACGGGGAATGACCCCACACCTGCTAAGGACCGTGGATAGGCTTTAAGACACACCGGCTCGCCTGGCCACGCCTACACCCGAACTTATAAAACACCTGTGTTGGCGTGTAATCACTGATTGTTTGATCTCCACCACGACGACCGTGTGTTTGAACAATTGTTTTCGCAAGTTTCTATAATTCAATCTGGGCTACGGCAGTTTATCCACTTACCTGTTAGGTTAGGGCGTCTGTCTCTGGGCAGCCTCCCTGGATTGCTGTAGTTCTCCTCCTTCCTTGAAGATTGTACTAACGTTATCCTGGCAACGTATTGCGCACGAAACCCGTGGCTCACGCGTTGTCCAGTAGGCTACTCCTTGCTTGGCTTGGCTTCGGTCAGCTGGAAGCAAGTGAACCCTTAACGGCGTGCCAAAGTTCCGACGTCTTCTCTCAGCGTGTGTAGTCCTCCGGTGTAGGCGCGTGTGATCCACGGCTGACTCACCGAGCGACTCGCATAACGGTGTCGGCTTCGGCGGCAAGCCGACGGTCTGTAAAAGGTATTCCAACTGAGCTCCACAGCCAGAGTTGCATTGCAGGCTCCCGACGTTCGCGGTGTTCCTTGTCACAGGCTGCTAGTTTGTGAACTTGGTTTACAGGTAAGTATTACTGCTGCGTTGGTGGACGCCGCTATCCCTCTGCTGCTGCTCGTTGATGCGCTCAGCTGGCCTTGCATGCGGATCCATGGGTGCTTTCCACCATGACTCATGGTTACCGCCTACAGTTCCGAAGCAGACCACGAGTGACGAGGGTGCCAACATTCACCACCGTGAAGAATGCTTTGCATGCCCAGACTCTGAGGGCAGAACTGTCCACCCTCCTGGAGAAGGGGGCAATCCAGGAGGTCAAACGCTCAGACCCCCAGTCCGGGTTCTTCTCCCGTTACTTTCTGGTCCCCAAACGAACAGGGGATCTTCGTCCTGTTCTGGATCTCAGGGGCCTGAACAGGCACCTTCGTCCCCTGAGGTGCAGGTTCCTCACGGTCCCCAGGGTGCGGCAGGCCGTCCATGCGGGAGACTGGTTCGCCACCATAGACCTGCAGGACGCCTACTTCCATGTGCCCATCTGGTCGGGCCACTGGCGCTTCCTGCGCTTCGCGTTCGAGGGTCGAGTCTTCGAGTTCAAAGTCCTCCCGTTTGGAATTTCTCTGGCGCCCCGAACATTCAGCAGGTGTATGGACGCAGTCCTTGCACCCATGAGGCAACGGGGGCTCAGGATTTTGAACTATTTAGACGACTGGCTCCTTTGTGCAACCTCAGAAGAGGAATGCCATCTGCACTTGGGCGTCCTGTTGAAGCACATCCAGGACTTAGGCCTGCGGACCAACCTCAAGAAGAGCAAGCTCCAACCTTCCCAGGTCACCACCTTTCTGGGAATGGTCATAGACTCCGAGAGCGTGACCGTTACTCTCTCACCAGAGAGACAACAGTCTTTCACCACATGTCTCAGCCATTTCGTGCTGCACGCACAGGTGGAGTGGAGACTCTGTCTGCACCTCCTGGGCCTCATGGCGGCAATGGTGCAGGTGGTTCCCCTGGCACTCCTCCACATGCACCCCGTCCAGAGGTGCCTACTGAGCCTGGGCCTGTGTCCTCAAAGCCCTGCCCACACCAAGGTGACGGTTTCCAACGGACTCCACAGAGCTTTGCGCTGGTGGAGAGATCCGACCAACATCGCAGAGGGGCGTACCATGGGTCCGGTGATTCATCGCCAAGTGGTATTCACCGACGCCTCCCCGGTAGGCTGGGGCGCCGTCCACGAAGGCTGGGGGGTGAATGGCCGCTGGACCGGCCCCTGCCTGTCACAGCACATCAATGTCCTGGAGCTGAGAGCCGTTCTGCTTGCCCTCCGGCACTTTCTTCCTCGGCTGAGAGGTCAGCACGTGATCGTGAGGACCGACAGCACAGTAACCGCGGCCTACATCAACAGGCAGGGAGGCCTGCGGTCACCACCGCTCTGCAGGCTAGCAACAGCTCTGTGGCTCTGGGCCCACCCCCTGTTCAGCTCACTCAGAGCAGTGCATGTGCCAGGGCCCTTGAATGCGGCAGCCGACATCCTGTCAAGAGGGGGCCCGAGTCCTGGAGAGTGGAGACTCCACCCCCAGGTGGTGGAAGAGATCTGGTCACGGCTCGGCAGAGCAGAGGTCGATCTGTTCGCGACCAGGGAATCTACCCACTGCCCTCTCTTCTTCTCCCTCAGGGACGACAACCCTCCCCTGGGGTGGGATGCTCTAGCGCACGACTGGCCTCAGGCGCTACTCTACGCCTTTCCTCCCTTCACTCTACTCCAGCCACTTCTTCGCAGAGTACAGTTGGAGCGGGTGACGGTCATCCTGATCGCGCCACACTGGCCCCACATGCCATGGTTTTCCACCATACCAACACTACTGGACGGCCAGCCATGGGAGCTTCCTCTCCGGAGGGACCTCCTATCCCAGGCAGGCGGCAAGCTGTTCCATCCCTTTCCAGCAGGGCTCAGACTGGTAGCCTGGCCCCTGAGAGGGACAGGCTCTTGGCCTTAGGGTTGCCAGAGACTGTGGTGTGTACCATGCAGGAGGCTCGAGCGCCATCTACCAGGGCTGCCTACACCTTCACAGCGTGGTGCCAAACCCGACAGGTGGAGCCGCTTTCAGCTTCACCCCTGGACATCCTGCTGTTCCTGCAGTCCCAGCTTGAGGCTGGCAGGTCAGCGTCCACTTTAAGGGGTATGGTGGCAGCTATCAAAGCTGTTCGCATTGGCCAGTTTTCCATCAGTGAGGACGGCTGCTCTCTGATCTCCCGTTTCCTCAGAGGAGCGCCGGCCCTCCTGTCCCACCATGGGACTTGGACCTCGTCCTTGAGGCGCTGTCGTTCCCACCCTTCGAGCCCCTCACCCACACTGACCTGAAGTGGCTCTCACTCAAGACTGCTTTCCTCTTGGCCGTTACCTCCGCGAAGAGGATAAGCGAGCTCCATGCGCTGTCTGTCCACAGTGACTGCTGCACGTTTTCAGCGGATGGGTCGGCAGTGGTGCTCCGTCCGAACCCTGCCTTCCTGCCCAAGGTGCTGACTGATTTCCATCTTTCGCAGTCAGTGGAGCTGCGGTCTCTTTCAGCCTCGGCGGCAGACCAGCTGGCACTCTGCCCTGTCAGGGCCCTCTCCGTTTACATCAGGCGCACTCGGCCCCTGAGGAGGTCCGACCAACTGTTTGTGTGCTTCGACCCTGGACGCATGGGGAAGCCTCTATCTAAGTCCCGGCTGTCCCACTGGGTCGTGGAAACCATCCAGGAAGCCTATGCTCTTTCAGGTGTGCCTGCTCCCTCCAGGGTACGGGCGCATTCAACGCGTAGTGTGGCTACTTCCTGGGCTTTATGGCGAGGTGCCTCTCTCTCTGCCATTTGCGCCGCAGCCACTTGGTCTTCTCACTCCACATTCACTAGATTCTACCGCTTGAATGTGGCTGCCAGCCCCTCTTTTGCCGAACGCGTGCTCGGCGCCGTTCCGCGGTAAGAGGGAGCACCCCCCCCCCCCCCACCACCCCCTTGTCTTGGTTGACTTTGCGTCTTGCGGGTCAACCTGGGTGGCCTTTCACCACAGTGCCGGCCCTTGCGTCTGGCGGGGCCGTCTTGCTGGGCATCGTCCTGATTGGCATGTAAATAGTGTACATTTGTATATAGTTCGTTGATTGCACGTGGTGTTTGGGTGTGGGTTGCATCTCCTCGAGGGGTGTCTTAAACAGTTTTTCCCGTA